>JAAIXJ010001853.1:734901-913341 GCA_013403705.1 Heliconius hermathena
CTAACAACATAAATAAGTTGTAACAAGCGTATAAAAATTTCGACGTAGCTTGGCGAGAACGCATGGCTTAGTGGTCAGAGCGCCTGGTCGGTTTCCAGGAGGCGCGGGTTCGAGTCCCGCTGCGTTCAAATTTTTATACGTTTTCTAAATAAGTATAAGTGTTTCATTAAATTGGCTAAATTTTAGCTATCAATATATAGATATTGTCTTGAATATATAAATGATAGATAAGATCACGAAATTAATTGAGTTAAGAAAATAAATAAGAAAAAAAGATAATGTTAGAGCTATAAATTAGGTATTCGTTAATATTTCTTACATTATATTACACTCAAAACTAAATAAACACCATTCAAACTCTATATAAAAATTACATGTATTATTTCATCTTAATCTCTATATTTTTAAGTATTGATACAATTTTAAAGTACTATTTATTTGTAAATAAATATCTAATATTTACTTATTTAACGATATCCCTGTATAGTTTATAATATAAGCTTCAAATGCGATTTACGTAGCAGGAAATGTCGTGGAGCCACCGATAGAGGCCGGTCAAAATAGGCGATAATTATGAAATGTGGCGCCGATTGTCGCTCCATTAGGCGGCTTTGTGGTTCTGGACACTACGAGCGCTTCTAGATATGCAGATGTATTCAATATTTATGAAAATAGTTCAAATATGATTTATGATTATTCTCTGTTACTGTTTATAACCTATAGCGCTTAAGTCGTTTCGGTTCTCGGTGATTGTAATATAAATAGTGATAAGATAAAAATAGCTTACGTTTAAAATAGTATCTAAAAAATATGAAACGGACTTACCATTTTTTTATATTATTAAAGTCAGCTTCACGTTGTATCCCGCACACAGCAGGGTAGGCAGAGGGAACCTAGTGTTAAGACACTCTGTTCCCCACTTTCTGCCGAATTCTGGAGGCATTGCGTGTTGAGTGGCAGAACTCAACGCCGCGCTTAACCTCGACACCAGAGCGAAGAAATGGAAATATAAATTTAAGTAAATATTTCATCTCCTCGAGTGGGGATCGAACCCACAACCAGTCGGTTTTACAGTCACACTTTGTGCCGCTGCGCCACGACTGGTCTCAAATATATTATTAGAAGGTGTATTTATTTCATTCTTCAAATATGTAAATATTGCAAATACTTGAACTGAACTAACCAACACGTATAAAAATTTCTAACTGAATCAAAAAATAGAAATTTCTTCTTGTTGCGCAAGCACTCTTTGTCACAAAATATGGTCATAATTCACCTGTAAATGTTTGACAGAACATTTACAACGATTATTATACGCTTTGTGCAAATATTGGTTAAACAATGAGAGAAAGTCTTTCTTTTATCGACGCCCAAGGTGTAATTATACTTGTCGCTTTTATTTTTTAACAGGTTCTAATAGCGCGGAACACCTTTTTACTTTGTTACTTTCAAAGTAAAGTACTGTTAGTGGTTTACAGGGTAATAAAATAGTACGGACAAGGCCAAACATTGCGGGATTCTTGCAAATTTATAACGCAACGCATTAAGAAAGGTGCTTTTACTAAGCTTTCTCAAAATAACAGTTTTATTACAAATTTCAAGGCAATGTCTATTGTCAAATTCATAATAATCTATTAAAAAAACTCGACGTAAAACATTGAAATTCTTTGTCCATAAATGTAAGGGTTATTTTAAGTTTTTTTTAAGGAGCGGGGCGTCTTCTGCGAACGCGGCGAGATACAAAAGATTGAACCGTTTCCCTTGCGTGTTTTTCTTTGTTTTGTTTTATTAAAGATAAATATACGTTTAGGCTATTGTGTTAGACGCAGACTGTATTGTACAATTTAGTCAGGAAAAAATCTTTCAAGTGAACACTCGATTTTATGTTCGCTGTTACTTCAAATTATATGAAATTAATGAAAAAAGTTATTAATTCCAATTTTATTACGTTTTTTTGTGTAAAAATATGTGTGCGTACAGGTTACGCACACCAGGGTGTGTTGGGAAAAATAAACAGGTAAGTTCTTTGAGCTCTTAATCTTTTATTTTCTTTTGTATTTGAATATATATTTTTTATAAGAAAAAAAGGAAAATATAATTATGTAGATATCTCTCACCTATCCTGCCTTATGAATTAAATAAAAAAAATCATAGAGTCCGGTTTATATAAAAAAAACAACTTTAAAGTTACATCAACAATTACAATAATTTTAATAGAACACAAAAGAATTATATAAAGAAACACCAAGTTTCACATCACGGAGGCAAAATGGCTGCATTCCAGCGTATCATCTTATACTTGAATCTTATTGTCATACGAATACAGGTCAAAGAATTTGTATAAGAGCGTAGGCTATCTGGTACAGTAACTCAAGCCGCGTCCGGAGATATCGGCCCTCGCGACCTCCCACCCACCATATAATTCACAGTCGAATAAATTATTGCTATCTTATATTTTAAATTATTACTGTATTCTCGCTGGCTCCTTTTTCTAGTCACTATATCTATTTATAGGCACCTAATGGCTCGCATTAGCAATCCGCGATAAATGATTTATAAACCGCTATAAGATGTTGTATTATTTATGTAGGGAATGAAGCGTGCTTCAAAGTGCTGTGATAATTTGTGTTCCCATAAATATTGGGTTATGTGAGTAAGTGTGAATGTTATATATGACAACTATATGCTTAATTTTTCATAAATATGTCTCCAATTTGATAATATAATTCTGTAGGTGATTATTGCTATTTCAGGATTAATATTTACTAAACTTATATATATTATAAAGTGAAGAAATATTAAATTTAATAACCCTCGATACTTCTATATATAACTTTCTTCATAATTTAAACGAATACAAATACAAATTATGAAAATAATGACAGGGACAATTGAAAGACATTAAAGACTGCAATCATTGCTCCCGAGGCCTTCAGTCGGTATCATTCAATCAGACGCGTCCGAGCTAAGTGCTAAAGAGGCCCGAGTTTTTTTCTCCAAGAGTGTGTGCACGACGATACCAAAGAGTTTTTATCTCAACGTGATGTATGTACTGTCACGATTGTGGGATGTACGTGACTGAAATACAAGGCGTTATTTTGGATTTAAACCAGTGTACCTCCGATACATTGCTCCTTTTTAAAATTGATGGGCACATAGCACTATATACGATTAGATAACAACGACGTAGACATTACTTGGGGAGAACAAACGCGAAGTGTAAAGAGGTTGTCTTATCCTTACACCACACGCTAGCTGAGTAAATATAGGCGGTACATAGCCCCGTGGAGTCGTTAGGAATAGTTTTGAGTTCGCGAGTTATAGACACCGTAAAAGGATGTATCTACACCAACAAGGGGCGATAAAACTACAGGACGCTAAGAAGTTTCAACACGGAAACTGGATTTGTTCGCGTGTTGATTGTTATCTTTGTTGGAGAAGTAAAATTGTTACACCTAATTCGTATCAAAATGTTTAAGGATTTATATGTTGTTATTAATATAGAGATAGCCATATGTTAATTACTTAATATCAGTGACTCCATCCAAATTTATTTTATTTCTTATAAAATATATATATCATTTAGAAAAATACATTTTAAAACTTTAATTAAAAATATCAGAAGATATTGAATAAAATAAATTACAGAAACATACAGAAGCTTTAATAAATATATTGGAATTACAAGTGACAGATGTCGACGAGTTATCGCCGTATCATTACTACTTTTTTCGTTTTAAGTGACGATTTTCACTTTAAAAGCACCATAACATTCTATAAATTTGTACTAAAAAGTATATGTTTTAATGTAAACAACTCACGAGATGCTTTGAAGTATCAACAACGCTATTAATTCAATCATAGTGGAACTTGCATGCACTTGCAAGTCGATACATTCAACTTATATCATTATAAGATTAATATCTAAATATTCTTTTATTTAAAGTTGGTTTTCGTATAGCGCAAACAGCACGAATATGCCCTTCCAACAGAGTAAAAGGCACAATTTATAGAATACTGAACGACGTGTAGAATATTGTTTTAGGTACTGACATTCATGTTTAATGTCTTTGTTGCGACGAGATTCCAACAGCAAAATTATGGCAACAATATATTTGAATCGTAATTTTAGTCCTAGAGATTGAATTAAATTCTTATAGGTGGAACTACAGAAGTTTTTACATTTGTATATATAAAATGTCGAATGTCATATAGTTTGAGATATCAATATAAATCTAATTATCAATTTTATGTCTTATTTAAATGTTTGAATGAGGAACATATCGTAAAACCAGTTTTATATGAACCTCGAGCAATAAATGGTTAACTGTTAAATAATAAGTCACCACACACTCATAAAACAAAGATTAACATACAGTTACGGGTGTAAATAGCCTATTACTTTGATTTTTACGACTAAATAATCGTAAAGGAACCCCGATAACGCTGCCATGTCTAGAAGTCGTTCGTTGGCACGGCGCTACGTGTAACTTTGCCCCTTTCGAATTCGGTTAGTTTTTAATCGCGCACAATGCAAACGGGAGACCCGTTTTGATGCACTTTTATTTTATGAGGAACTCGTAACATAAAACGCGGAACGTCTCAACAACAGTTACGAGCCTATCAGTTGAAGAGAGACAGTAGTACAGGCGAAGAGTAGCTCTTTTTAATGTCGTGGGTTAGATTTTTTTATAATAAAAATTATTTTATATGTTAATTTTATTTTGTTTATAGGTGAAACAAAATATTAAATACATTTAACAGTTCTGCGCACATTTTTGTAATATATATGTATTATGTTGTTAATTCTAACAAAGTTTACAAAATGTTCATATAAATAATTAAAAAAATATTTAAAAAACTTAACTTTAAGCTTAAAGGCTAGATATATTTTAGTTAAGCATTATATGAAAATATACATAAGTATTAAATACATAGATCTGTAGCTTCGTACAATTATACTTCATTTAACCGAGACCAAGCGAAGAGGACCATTCGCGGTTACCCTTGCCCAGAATTCCGAGTAATTAAACAACTGAAATTTAAATGTATTCTAGTATATATTTAATGAGGATGGGCTATTTAGATAGAAACAAACTGACCATTTTGGTATGGCTTGAAATTAAGGTTTGCGACAAGGTGTAGGTTGTTAAATAAATTAATTAGTTAGTTTAAGTTGTTAAATATGTAATTGGGGTATTGGATGTGTTTATATATATTATTTTTGTACCTTAACCGCTCAAAACATGATTTACGTACGTAGATTGCTTACATAAAACCGTAAAACTACTGTTAAATCAATTCTAAAAGAAAAAAACATCAAAAAACACATTCCTTTCTTTTACTAATTGAAATGAAAAGATATAAAACGGAACCCCCCCTATAAAACAAGGGAAAATCGAGAAATAACAATCAGCCAAATTTTAATTGAACAGTGGAACCGAGATTCAAGCGAACGTTGGGTAAACGTCGTGAATCGCCCGATAATAATGAAAGTGATGGCAGTGACGCCATCAGTGTATGAAGCGACCATTTCGGCTACATAAACAGTCAGTATACTGGTAGCACCGAATTAAAATTGTACTTATTTGCACTCTATTCTGTGTGCGGTAAAGGCGAAAGTTGAATGGAATTGGCTCAGTTGAAACAAGAAGTCCCTATAGCTCCCTCTACCGGCGCCGGGAGGGGCTCCCGCGCTCGGCTTACATAGCGTTCCAAGATGGCCGACGTTTTTGTCGCAAATAAATCGTGGACGTCAGACCGCGGAGCGCGGCTTGTGATTAGCGACGAATCAGAGAGCGGTCGTGTCTTTTGTTAGTCTTGCAATTTGAAGGAGGGATTTCTTTTTGTGTTTAATTCATTTTTATCATATCAATTATAAGTAATGACTAGTTGCTTATTGTTAGATATATTTTTCTAAAAATTTTAGTCTGGTTTAATATTATTAGATTAAATATTATTTAAATATATAATTAAATTGAATTAATAAAATGTTTTTGTAGGGTATCCATTAATTTTATTTAGTACTTACACTTGTACCTAAAAATTTAATCAGATGTTTAATCAGTAGGTACCTCTAATATATGCAATAAATGTGAAATCTGTGTGTATTTTTAAATCTTAAGTATGGCGAGGTAGTCGATAAGGTGCTTAAGTGGAATCACGGTTTTAATCTTTTTAAAGTGATGAAGTTTTTCACGAGCACCCAGAAGCACTTAAACTGTGTGTACATGACTTATCATCAATAGAATTGAGATTTCAAAACTTCATTTGGATTTCTGAGTTTGTCTTTTCTCACTTATTTTCCATAATATTATTACTGCTTCTTCCTCACTGGACCTTTTAAGGGTGAAAATCTATGTCAGAAATATCAGAACCATTATAATTAAAAATGCCTTCATCATGTTAAGGCTTTTTAGTACTGCAGTAAATGATAAACAAAAAAAATGTTGTATTAAATATGTAGTTCTTAATAAAAATGTAATCAAAACACAAAATTAAATTATATTTATTATTTTAGTAGATATCTATTATCTACACAAAACATAGATACGAAAATTAAAATAATTTAAAATAGGTTAAATTAAGACGTTTTTAATCATATGTCCTGGTTTACCTTTATTTATAACAATATAAGAGTTATCCGCGGTTTCATGTGCTACTCGATTATGTAGTTTTCATTACTTCCCATTGTGACCAGTCAGCGCAAAAAATACATATTTTTACGATATCATTTTATAAATGTTTGATATTTTCGACTTTATTATTGTACGTAAATCACTCTTTTATTTATTTAAATAATTAAAATTAAAAAAAAAAAATAGCTTCACGCTGTATCCCGCACACAGCAGGGTAGGCAGAGGGAACCTAGTGTTAAGACACTCCGTTCCCCACTTTCTGCCGAATTCTGGAGGCATTGCGTGTTGAGTGGCAGAACTCAACGCCGCGCTTAACCTCGACACCAGAGCGAAGAAATGGAAATATAAATTTAAGTAAATATTTCATCTCCTCGAGTGGGGATCGAACCCACAACCAGTCGTTTTGCAGTCACACCTCGTGCCGCTGCGCCACGACCGGCCTCGAAATTATTTAATTTAAATAATTATCTGTGCATATATCGGTGGAAAAAACTTTATTTTATACTAGACATGTAGAAATAAAGATGTTAGACACATTTATTTCTTCTTGTATGTGATCATAGCATAATAAAAAAATGCCGTTGCTTAAATTTTTTGTAATTAGGTAGTGAGTATGTTTTAGTTTTAGTTTTACCTAAAGTTTTTCTACAAATAATTCAAACGTTGTCAAATCGTATTATTCCTATTATATCCCTGATATGAGTATTTACATTAAAATTTATCATCTAGTTTATCTAGAAACAAACGCAGCTTATAATTCTATCCTAACATAATGTCTCTTGACAAAAAGTAGGGTATTATTATCTTTTTTACTAGAATGATAGAAACCTGAAAATATTACTTACATGCACGCTTTATTCCTTGCGTGGTAGCTAAAGAGAATGGAGCGCCAAACACTATGGTGTTTGCATACCTCATTCGTCTCGTCCACTGTCATTAACCTCATCATACCTTCCACAGAGTCTGCTTTTAACGTGACCTTCCTTCTGTATCATCAATACTGTGTTTTCAAAGTTCAGACGAGTCTCACTCCTGCCTCTCATTTTGTATTCATGATTTTTTTGCCATTCTTTCATCGCACATTCGCTTAGGAACCTGAAAATAAAATAAAAAATCTAAGTCGCATAGAGCTTATTATCTTTACCACACTGTCTTCATATCTATTTTTCATAATTTCGACTATTAAATATAAAATCATGTTTGTATCCGCTTACCTAATCTACCCATAAACATAATTACAATAGACTTAAATAAATCTTTTTTGCCATTTGTCATCACTCATTTGTTCGACGTGTCCAAACCAGCTGAGCACGTTCTTCTTCATTCTCACTGTAACATCTTCGCTAGAACCTGCCATTCTGTGTATCTTTTCATTGCAGCTAAGCTGATTCCGCATACTCTATGAAGAAATCTCCTCAGCATTCATCTTCATTCGCTGCCGTATAAAAGCGTAAGTACCTACACTGCATTGTGTAGCGCGGCCAAACGTGCAGCTGTGCTGACGTTTCGCCGTCTCATCAATGCCGCTAAGGCAACGTTAACCCTGTTACCGGTAGAAATACGCCATTCTGCATCCATCTCGTATCTTCCATCTCTACTAAACATATTTCCCAAATATACTTCTATAATAAGAATTCACGCAATTAAATTTTTTTTTGTGTAGTTTAGGTAACTTACAGAAAACAAATCGCCTACGCTTTATGATTTTTTAAAAAATAAAATTTATATTATTTAAAATATTACATAATGGCCATTGTGTCACTTATGTGCTGCAACTGCACATCTGCAATCTTTCGGTTTGGGACAGATTTTCTTAGATTTTTTTGTTCAACCCACATATTTTTCTAACACAAACAAAACAAATTCCATGAAATCTACCAGTAGCTCAGTAAATTCATACATTCAATTGATATCAAGTGGAAGAAGATTTTTAATAATTACATTTGGCTCCATACTATGCATAAATATACATATTTACGTTTTTATGTAATGCTATTACAGCAATTCTGTATTACTGTCTATAAATATCACATAAATATTTAAAACCAATTGGTTCAAAAATTGCGGGATCATAATAAATATTAATTATAAGAAGTAATAGAAGTGTAAAGTATAGAAGAACATGCACAGGTTATTACCTGTGAGAGCCTCTAGGAATTACAAGAGAATAAGAATAAAAATTTATTAATCAAGGGTATGTGGTAAAAGAAGCCTCATTCACATAAAGCTCATAAGAAAACTCCCCGTGACGAGCCGAAAGCAGTACCTATGCTAAGACAGTAGCATTTGCCGCTTCTTTCTCCCTGGCTAAAAATAAAGTCTTAATCAAAAAAAAATTAAAAAAGTACGTTGGGGAAACTGAGCATGTGTAGGTACTATATTGTATTTATGTATTACCCATTTGAAATCTTCAATTTAATTTAATGATTTATTTATTATTCAATGAAATAACTAAAAAGTAAATGTTATAAACAAACAAAAAATTGCTTCCGTAAATATATTTTATGTATATAAGTAATATTTGTTTATCTTTACTTAACCAACCTCCATGTAAGCCCTGCGTTACCCGAGAAGCGGGGGCGCCCAGATATTTTCAGCCGCTTCGCGCGTCGACCGGCGCCGACTACGCTGTTTCTTTTTGCCTTTTTCAACATTTCACCTTTCATACGGGTAACTCTTTATGGGCTCAGATAGAAAGTTTCAGAATAGATTTTTTATTCTTTTTCCTTAATAAATTTTAAGAAAGTACTGAATACGGATACTTTTTATTTATCTATAAACTGAGTAAACAGACACATTAAAAATTATTTAGGTGTAATAAGAACATCCGATGATATTTAATTTCTCTCGTATTTATTCTTATATCTAAACATTTGGTTCTGTTTCTTTAAAGACTAGACTAATCCTTCTTAATTATCCTTGACAAGTCCTCTTACATTTCACTGTCAATCCATCATTTATTTTAAAAGATAGGATTTAGATGCAATTTTTTTATTTTAATAATTTTAAAAAAAAACACGCAATACATTCTCAAATAAATCGTCTTCGTTATTAGATATTTTCAGTAGGTACCTAACATTACTTCTAATTTATCTCTTTTGTATAGAATATATCCTAAAGCTTTTTACCTACATATTTATATATTAACCTCAGATAAACTTATTAGGCAGAAAGCTCTTTTAAGTGTAAAAGCGAAGGAATATCTTGAGATAAAATCAAGGTTATCGCGCTCATAGGCGATAGATTAAGCAAGCCATAGAAACAAATCGTAGAAAATGGAACAAGGAACCCTGTATAGTATTAATTTTAATTCAATACGCGCGTACCCGGTGGCATGATAACCGTGAACAATGGTGGAGGTCCCATTATCACATATGCTATTGTAACCACAACACTTTATTATCTTCTAGTATTATATTATAGCTATATGTGTAGAATTTATAGAAAAAATAAATTTGGTTTCCGTAGTCGTTATATTTTTATTCCTTTCTAATTTTTAATAGTAGGTATGGGTTTCACGTTTAATGAAATATTAATATGCTGTATTGCTAGGCCTAGTTTTATTTTGCTCCTTAATCTATTCATTATGATGATCTATTCATCAGATTAGGTACTTCTACTTTATTTAAATGCCTTTTTTTTCTATCACTTCTTTTCTTAACGCGGCATCGTCGCGCTTTTAATTCATTTTATCAAATTTTTTAGAACACAATTTGATTCTTTCAAACATCTGAATGTTTAAGTAAGAATTTTCCTTTCTATAGCATTTATATTCTTTGAGTTATTAATAATTTTGTTAACCTACTTATACCGCAATTTGGAGGTACCTAGGTATTACACTGATTAGACTAGATTTGACTGATTTTGCCAGAACAAACACACAAAAGAAGTTTTTATTAAATAAAATTCAAATGTTTGCTATCAATTCTGACTTAAAATATTCATAAATATAATTATCATTAATTAACATATATTATCCAAACGATTTTCGCAAAATATTATTAAAAAATTATAATAATATAAAATTAGGCTAGCCGATAACATACGAAATAAGTAGGAACTCGTACATCTACATACGTACCTATCTACTTAATACCGAGAAGTGGATACAAAAACTCACAATCGCCGTAGGTGGTATTCAATATAAGAATACTTAAGTTATTATCTAAGTGTTATAACCCATTACATAATCGAAATGCCACATAGGTACTCAATAAAACGGTCACGTGACTTGGCCCCCGTCAATCGCGTGAAAACAAACAACGTGCGAGAGTTGAATTCTAACACGCGCCGGCGCCTGCGCACGCGCCTCTACATATCCGACGAAATATTTATTTTTATTTGTACTCTATGTCCGGGATGGAACAGTGTACGACGATAGAGAGACGACGAAGCTGATGCTGAATGATTCGTAGCCTTTGTTTTTACTAAAACTGTTAACGCTGTTGAGCTAACCGTTAAAAAGTCCTATTACGCCGCGCCCGTTCCTATTATTTCTTATAATGACTTTTTTAAATTGGTTTGAATCAGGTTCTGTATTTTGGGACTCATTACTGATTTCTATATAAATTGAGGTGGTGTTGGCGTTTAATAGACTCACTGGATACATATACTGACGTATATTCTTGAAGCATGGTAGGTATAGGAATAAATTGAAGATATTGCATTGCACGGAAAGTGTTAATTAGGTTAAATAAAAAACTAAAATTACTAAAGTGAGAAGATTACTTCCTAATATTTGAAAAAAAATGTTAGGACTTGAATCTAAAAAAATCTGTTTGCACATTAAAGGGGCTCCTTAAGCCTACTCCTATGGTCGCAAGTCCCAGGCACTGCTACAATCTCAACAGTATTAAAGATTAAAGATACCTACAGGTTCGTACGTCTATATCTCATTATATATATTTTTTAAATAAAAACTATGTTATAATTTCGTTAATTTTAGCTACGTTATTGCCAAAAAACTGACACATCTAACAAACTACCTACGTTATATTTGGCAGTTTAAATTAAAAAATACAGACTTATTTAATAGTAAGCAGAAACCACCTAGACAGTATCTTGTCTTTGTTCTCCATTTAATTACTTTCCATATAAACATATTATGTTACCTACATAATATGTTATGTTATAATTGAAATACACCATTAGAAAAGCTTTTAAATTACGCCCAAATTTGTATAAATATCAGGATTTAGCGTCCAGCGTTGAGTTCCGCCACTCAACACGTAATTACTCTTGAATTCAGGAAAAAGTGAAGTACGGAAGTGTTTTAATGGGGACGAAGTGTCTTAAAACTAGGTTCCCAGGATCCTTCTGTCTTCCCTGCACCATGCGAGATACAATATGAAGATAAAAAATATTAGGATGTACCTATATAGAAACAGTTAAATTATAAATAGCTTGTGGCCATCATTTCTATTATAAAAGCTTGCTTAAATCCGAGGTTTGTTTATTTAGGAACTTGTAGAATAAGCGGTTGCATCTTTAAGAGTTTACTTGATCACCTAAACAGGGGTAAAACGGCCTATTTGGAAGACCTTACTTATCAGAATGAGTGGAATGACTTTGTAAGGAAACATTTGGGTACGAACTAGGTACATACTACAACTGACGTTTATTTCATGTTAAAGTTATTAAATTAATAATAAGTAAATATTGTATAAAGTAAAGTGTATTCTGCAGATAACTACTTCATACTAATGGAGGTTCCATTTAATAAATAAAGCTATAGGTATTTTAGTGGCCAGTCGTAGCGCAGCGGCACGAAGTGTGACTGTAAAACCGACTAGTTGTGGTTTCGATTCCCACTCGAGGAGACGAAATATTTACTCTAATTTATATTTCCATTTCTTCGCTCTAGTGTCGAGGTTAAGCGCGGCGTTGAGTTCTGCCACTCAACACACAATGCCTCCAGAATTCGGCAGAAAGTGGGGAACGGAGTGTCTTAACACTAGGTTCCCTCTGCCTACCCTGCTGCGTGCGGGATACAGCGTGAAGCTGATTTATTTATAGGTATTTTAATTTTCATACAGGTAGGTAGGTACTTGTCATATAATTAACTAAATTTAGTTATAATAGACTCTAAATCAATTTACATACTGACGTTATCTAGGAAGAGAAGACGTTTGTCTACTGAGAACATTTTGTTTAGTTTTTATGTGTAAATGGTGCTACAAATTTTATGTGGAATCTGCCATTTGCTACGATCCACAAATCTCACATCTTTCATGCATAGAGATATCTGTGACATTATCATAATATGTAAAAAAAATCACGCCGACTCGCGATAAGAAAAAAATACTTTCGAGTGAAGACTTCTTAACCTTTGACATAGCGATTGCTTATCTAAAGTGCATTCATTTATATAAATAAATTCATTTTCTCAGATTGCTTCTGCTTCTTTTAAAACATCTTATAAACGTCAAATTACCTAATTGAATATATCTACACATATATTTAATTAGGTAATTTATTTACTTAAATTTATAATTCCATTTCTTCGCTCTGGTGTCGAGGCAAAGCGCGGCGTTGAGTTCTGCCACTTAGCACACAATGCCTCCTGAATTCGGCAGAAAGTGGGGAACGGAGTGTCTTACACTAGGTTCCCTCTGCCTAGCCTGCTGTGTACGGGATACAGCGTGAAGCTGATTTATGTATAACAATTAATTTTGAATACAAAGCTAGGTTGATAATTAAAGGTTCTGCTCAGTTAAGTACATGGTCTGAATTATTTGTAGATAACTTTTCTCCATTAGGTACCTATGTTTAAAATAAATCTATATTATAAATACCTATTATATATAAACATAACTATTTAAAAAAAAACAGTTTCACGCTGTATCCCGCACACAGCAGGGTAGGCAGAGGGAACCTCGTATTAAGACACCCGTACTCCACTTTCTGCCGAATTGTGGAGGCATTACGTGTTGAGTGGCAGAACTCAACGCCGCGCTCTGCCTCGACACCAGAGCAATGAAATGGAAATATAAATTTAAGTAAATATTTCATCTCGAGTGAGGATCGAACCCACAACCAGTCACACTTAGTGCCACTGCGCCACTACTGGCCTCCATAACTATTTAAACAAGAAATTTTCCCAATAAACACAAAAGTTAAACAGTAGAACTCAGTTCTAATAAACCAATATTACGAACCAAACCGAACATATCAAAATTCGTGTAACCTATTACAGCTGACGATGTAGGTACATATCTAAAAATGCGTGAAAATATTTATTTCATTGGACACCGTCCAGATTGAGAAAAACCCTCAAAACCCTATCAGAATCATCGTTTCGAAGAGTGGGTAAGCATAAGTGGTACCTACCATGGGCCAAATTACAGTGGGTGGTGGGTAGGTGGGTACACGCGTGGGTAAGCGTTCACCGTCGGCAGGGAAACGATGGACGTGATTCTGAATTTAAATTGCCAAATCAATTTTTAATTTCGTTGCAGTAACTGGCTTGTTGGGCGTTTTGTTTATAATATATTTATTCAGTCAAACGCGATGTGTGGAATATTAAATGTTAAGCTTATCATGATTCTGTTGGCAATATCATAGGTGTTTGATTAAGGAAAATTTAAATCAAAGTAAATAATAGAATATATTATGTTAAAAATGAGAAAATATGTAACAATATTGAAGTAGGTACCTACTAAACACATATTGTAAGTTACTAAACGATAGAGCTATCTCTTTACATTGTAGAATCCTTTTACTATATTTAAAATATTTTTGCGTCCATTTGTAGGAAATAAGTGAATTATAAAAATAATATTTGTGTTCATGATGTCCATAACACATTATTTAGGTACATTATTTTAAGGTTGTAATGCAATACCTTTGTAAGCTATTGCAAGTGCCTTTATTATATCAGGGTTAATTTATTATATCAAGGAATATTTGACACTTATATGTGTTGGTTTTTATTCATATAGGTATATTAAAAGAAATCTTAAAATTTAGACTTAATTGAAATCTTTTATATATTTCTTAATCTTTATTCATTGGTATACCTACCAACAAAACACTTCTGATATTTGACCCTAGAATCATAAATCATTAACTAAACAATAATACACAAAATAAATTTAAATAAAATCAAATGAAAATCATACCTAAAATCAGCAACATTTTAGCAATCACAAATAATTTTAGAAAACGTTTTAGAAATCATCCATGACTCCAGGACAAAAGGATACATCTTGCATTTCATTTGCATCATAGAAAAAGAAAGAGACGGGACTATCTAAGCAACAGTCAACGCAATATAGGATCATAATGGCGGACACAAACAAACGATAGTACGTCTAAAATGATATAATAGAGCTGCGCTTAACTAAAAAGTCACTCACTAAGCACTTTCATCTGTTTATTACTAAAATATGTAACTTTCATAGAAAATAAAGGCTTAACAAGTAAAAATAAAAGCTTTAGAAAATACACAATTATATTTGTCGTTCGTCACACGAGGCAACGGTCGCCATATCTAAATGTAGCGCTACAGAGACGAATTGTGAAATTGTGAATTTCGTATTTCAAGACCTTGAAAATAAAATACCAATTATATTATATGTATGTGATTATAAAATGTTGACTCATTAATTATTAATAGCTTACGGCATAATTTATAGCCTTGATTTAATTTATGTAACATTTAAAGATAAAGAATGTAAGGCTTTACAAAAAATACCTAGTTATAAACATATATTTTAATTAAGTAAATTATATTTATAAGGCAAATCAAGTAAAGCATAAATTCTTAAATAACACTTAAAACTACTTAGAATATATGCATATAAGTAAATAAAATGAAATAGTTTTGTTTTTATGTACTTTAACTTCACGCTGTATCGCATATAATTATATAGCAGGATAAACAGAGGGTACCTACCCGTGACCACGGACTACTGCAAAGTGTTCAAAACGTCGGGTTTCCAAAAATGGATAATACAAAATATACACGATTAATCCGGTTAAAATAGTTTCATTTAAAATGTGTAATAATCCTGAAAATCACAGAACTTATTAAACAAAGGGAAGCCAATGATAAGACATTTAATTCCAAACGTGTTGCGTTACGTCTTAACTTAACCCCACGCAACACTCTTTTTACGAGACGTTGCATGTTGAGTCGCGGAACATAACGTCACGTATCTAACCTGACTAATATTGTTATATTGATAACAATTTATTCAGCACAAATAAAACTCTAAAAAATTAATATAATTAACAAAATGTCTAATATCTTTATATTTTAATATATTAAACATTTATAAAAAAAATATAATTTAAAAAAAAAATCACAATGTTCATATATAATGTATTTTCTTTATGAAACGCAAACTCCAGCTCTGATCGAGCACGCTCCGCCCATTACAGGCAACAAAAGTCGGCGCGGCGTTCCTTCAAAACATCTCGTTTGGAGGCCATTTTGACGACCGCGCGGGAAAGAGATAGCGCTATAAGCTGCGTCCTTATAATGTGCGTGCGCGAATGAGACAATTATGCAAAGTTAGTGCCGCTTTAAGTAGTTTTGTAGGAAAGAGGGGACAGTTTCAGTTTATTTTGTACATGAGAGCATCGCGGTGTCTCCGATCCTTTTGCTGTCTTCTATTTCCGTTTTTTTTTTATTTGTAATTATTTGCTTTTAAATTTTAATTATATTTAAGTAACTTAAATTTTTAAAAATAATTCAAATAGTTACAGGCAAACTACTGAATATTAAAATTATTATTAAAATCGAAAAATCATGTATTTCTTACTAAGTAATCTTTACTACTATAATTAAAATATGTTTTTAAAAGATTTATTAAATATCTAATTGTATTTAGGGTCAAAGTTTGTCAGGCCACCGACGACGGTTGCACTATCAATTGATTCTGACGACAGCAATGTAAAAAGATTTATACTTAAAATTTAATTATAAATTAGTTAATCATTACTTGCTCACAATACCTACCCTATCGTCGGAACGGGTCGTTTTAATTGCTACTTTATTATCGTTTTATCAATTTTATCAAAAATCTCGCTGCTCTCTGCTACTATAAATCAATGAGAACGTATATTAAATATTTTAATATCGCAAAAAAAACGTAATATTACCTACAATAAAAATTACATAAGCCTTAGTTTAATATGTAGATACGATTTCAAAATAATACAGAAATGAGTTTTGCCAAGAAAAAAGTAGATATCTACATATTAATTAAAATAAAAAAAAATGATAGAACATTTAAATCACAATCAAGCTATAAGGAAGTTACACTAAACCTTCAAACTGTTTACGACACATCTATCCATTCCAGCATTGTAAACGAGTCGTAAAAGCGCTCGGCCCGCCACCGAGTGACGTCACGCGACTTTGCGGTCCCGCGCGCCGCCGCGAGATGGCGCTCCGCCGGCCCGCACTGAGCGCACCCATAAAAATAAATTTTATTGTTATGACGAAAATAAAACGCTTGTCGTCAATTTAAACGTCATTTTACTGTGTAATAAGATTTATTTTATGATTAACAAGTGCCTTGATGAATTTATATTGGCCGAATGATGAATAAAGCTATAAAAATCATTTTACGACCGCGCTATCGTCTCTATTGGCACTTGCGGTAGGTTCCCGCCGATAGTACGTCACATGTGATAAAAATATAATATAGGTGATTCATAGAAACGAAACGAAACGAAAGCAACATGTTTAAATGTCTCTTTAATTTTTGATAAGCATTTTGTATATATATTTATGAAGCCGTTTCGAATTGATTAGGTATGTTACATTTTTAGAGTTTTATTGACTGTTGAAATGTCATGTTTTTATTAATATTATCAGTTTAGTAACAATTTTATGTGTTTTACGAGTAATGAAAACAAATATTGTTAGTGTCGATGAAAGACATTAACGCGAGCAAGGTGTCGTTTCCTCTAAATTATAGTATGTGACACTAGATGGCGTAATTACGGAAAATTGGATCTTTTTTAACATTATACTACATAATAAGCTAAATAAAACAATGTAATTCATATTAAATTATATAATAATTATTATCTTTTATCAAATTGAAATATAATCCGAATATTTGTTTGTGACGATTATCGATAGATGGTGTAAGTGTAGTGAATGCAGTTGCATTGCAATGTCATTGTTTGAGACTAAACAAAATTTACTCATTTTTTTTTACTCAGTTTTCGCTCTCCTGTTTAAATAGTTACTACCAACATCCACGGTTGCAGTTCACTAAATGTAGTGGATTGTATCGTCAGTTGGTAGTGGGGAACGGAGTGTCTTAACACTAAGTGCAACTCAAAAAAGCCCTGAAACTATATGAAAATTATAAAATCATATATCATATGATTTTCGCCAGTCGTGGCGCAGCGGGACGAGGTGTAACTGTAAAACCGACTGGTTGTGGCTTCGATCCCGACTCGAGGAGATGAAATATTTACTTAAATTTATATTTCCATTTCTTCGCTCTGGTGTCGAGGTTAAGCGCGGCGTTGAGTTCTGCCACTCAACACGCAATGCCTCCAGAGTTCGGCAGAAAGTGGGGAACTGAGTGTCTTAACACTAGGTTCCCTCTGCCTACCCTGCTGTGTGCGGGATACAGCGTGAAGCTGATTTGATTTTTTTTATATATGAGTAAGTCAACTAGGGTTGAGGTCACACATGCCCGTCATGTCCACGGTTGATCCGCGATTGGTTAATCATTGGTTTTATTTAAAGTATCAAGGTATTTACTTTCTTTTTTCGTTTTGTGCTAAGGTATATTTCGACAAAGGATATTATTAATATTTTTAGGTAGCTATATACAATTATACACAATTATATATTAATATTAAATATTTTATATACTTAATAACATATCTATATGTAATTTTTCTTAGTATCCTTTTTTTTAATATACATAGAAAGGTAGAAAAAGGAAACCTGGTAACCTAGTGTACACTCTGGAGTTCACTTAGACACTAACGTACCTAAAGTGCCCATTTAGACACTTAAGTAGATATTGGGTTAAAACTGAACTTCATAAAAAATATCCAATATTTATAACTTACTTAGGGTATGGAGTATCAATATATTATATTCGCATCGGATATTTTATTTTAAGAATATGAAAATCAAACTAAAGCATACTATATGAAACTTTTATTGTCTAAATAGTATTTGTTAACAATTTAACTACGTAAAAAACTAAAACTAAATTTAAATTATTCATAAACTTCTAAAAAAATTAACACAAAACCCACAAGACAAAAATATCCTAATAAATAATAAGAATATTCTGCAACATATATAAGTACATACAATAACTCATAAACACTCCATTCACCTCGACTTAGTAAACAGAACGCGTCCGCCATAAATCGACCCAGTCCACATAGACTTCATAACAATCTATTACAGCCGTTGATTGATATCAATCATACAGACAGCAATAAACCAATGAGCCCCTATAAAAAGGAAAATTACAGTCATAAAACTGCAGTCGGAACAGACTGCCAGGCGCTGTCTCGAACCACCGCCGCAACGAGTCTCGAACCTCGTATGATAAAGAAATAAACTATCAACGACTCCTTTATCTCTATTAAGCGGGTGATACTTTAAACGAGCCAATAATGGTTCAATAAATGTCTAAGGAACGGCATAATAACAAACCAAGTGCGTTCCGGCCAACGTCGTAAAGTTTCGAATTTATATCGAAGTTTAGCCCCGGAGGCGTATACGAAATGATCTGAGCGGTGTTTACTGAGAGTTCTACAAACGGCGCAATCCACGTGACTTTTACGAGCGTTTAAGTGGTAGTAAAAATCGTGTTTACGAGGCACAGAAGGCACGCGCGGACGGGCGACGTGCGGTGCGCGGGCGCCGCCCGCCTCGCGAAACCACCATCTGTTGCCTGAATGAGAATGAGCCTCCTTAGACCTTGCTACATTCAAATGTATCACATAATATATCATAATATCGTAAATTCTCACAATATTGCTTTGGCGTGTCATAAATTGTCCATATTCTAAACAAAATTTTAAATTCAATTTAGTCTATAATGCAGCGTATTCGCCTACATAATGTATGAGCTTTGAATTTAAAACAGGTTCTTATCTTTTATATAGCGTCATTTATTATTACAGTGACTTTATCAAAGTTAAACCTACTTAGATTTAACTAAAATTTTGCCTTGTAACTAATTAAACAGTATTAAGTAATTTGGACTTATATGGTAGGTGCACCTATTTAGTTGTGATTTTATTCACATACATTAAATAAATAATATTTTAATTGGATTTTTTTCCAAGTTAGATAATTATTTTGATTCTTAAATTAAAATAAAATCTGTTTATGATAAGCATCATTACTCTATAACAAGGAGGCAATCAATTTAGACATAGGTATATAGCCTTAGGCTTTTGATTAGGTATTTGTTTATAAATATATATCTAGTATGAATAAATATATTTTTTTCAAATACAAATTTTCGTTCTTTTTCTGGTTTCTATGAGTAAGTACATAGTTTCCCAATCTATACTCACCTACTGTCACTATATCATGGAAGTACGACGTTTAATAGTAAGAGTCTACTCTAAACATCAACTATACGCTCGTCATATAACCATATACCAGCTTGTTTAAGAGTTGTTATCTTTTTATCTTATCCTTAAACCTGTTATCTTTTTCAGCTAGGTAGGTAGGTATAGACCAGTGCGACAAGCGAGGCAAAGCGCGGCGTTGAGTTCCGCCACTCAACAGGCAATACCTCCAGAATTTGGCGGAAAGTGGAAATCGGAAGTGTCTTAATGAGAACGGGGTGTCTAGTCTAGCATTATTTAGAAGAAGGCTTAGTCATTAGAGAGAATAAATAAAACGTGAAAGGTTGTGGGTAGGTACAATTCCCACTCGAGGAAATTAATTATATAATATTTTTATTTCTTCGCTCTGATGTCGAGGCAAAGCGAGGCGTCGAGTTCCGCCACTCAACATGCAATGCTTCCAGAATTCGGCGGAAAGTGTGGAACGGTGTGTCTTTCCACTAGGCTCCCTCTGCTTACCCTACTACAAACGAGATACAGCTTAAAGCTGAAAAAATAAAAAGAAATGTATATTTTTAAGTATACATATATATTTATATTATTATCTATGTATGTTTTGTTAATATTTATGGGTTTAGTACTTCCACTATCTATTTTAAATATTCTTTTTCTGAGTCATAAGATTGCCTTTTGTACATACAAATCTCTGTGTGTTATTTATGTTTGTGGTGTACAAATAAAAAATAGCTTCATGTTGTATCCCGTACACAGCATGGTAGGTAAAGGGAACCTCGTGTTAAGACATTCCGTTCCTCATTTTTCGTTAAATTCTTTAAGCATTGCGTGTTGAGTAGCGGAACTCAAAACCGCGCTTTGCCTCGACACCAGAGCGAAGAAATGGAAACATAAATTAAAATAAATATTTCATTTTCTCGAATGGGGATCGAACACACAACCAGTCGCGTTTACAGTCACACTTTGTACCCCTGCGCCACGACAGGCCTTCCGGTGTACTAATAAAGTTATAATAAATGTAGACAGGTAAGAGTCCAATCACAGTCTCTATTGTGTGTTTGTATTCTAGCCTAAACTAAAAAACTCTGAAATAAAATTTAAAAAGCTTAATTTTGCGCACCTCTAACACGTGCCCTTTAAACCTACACTTAGGTCTCAAATCCCTCTTACCTCTTCGTCAGGTAACGCGATGGGCTTGGCATCTGTTCGAAAGATACATCCATGGGGTGCTTTTAGTTATTGTTTATTCTTATGATCTTCCATCGAGCTGAGCTGAAAATGCAATGAATGTATGTTGGAGATGAAACTCGTATCTGCGAGAAATTACTAGACGATAACATATTAGAATGTAGATTTTCTTAGACTCTTCGAAGCTTAGTAGTAAAAGTATCTATGTTTATGGTATAGAGTTTCACCGATCAACGTGCATTGTTTCAAAATTGGGTAAAATGTAAGAAGACCACCATTCGGTCTTAACACTTTTTTACGATCTAAGTTCTTTTCTTTGCTATATGACGGAGATATTTACTCCTATCTATCTAGATAGGACAATATATAATTTATACAATTCAGTCACTATGCAACTATCATTGAGAAACTCAAAATAAACTTGTTAGAAAAATGTTTTTGCAAATCCTATTGGAAAAGGGAGCGCGTAAATTAAAATTGAATTCTTATAAGAATCATAATGGAATAAATTTATAGTATATACTGGTTTTGTACTAGATAGTCATATTTCAACTTGTAAATGAAGGTACGTAAGTATTATTAGAAAAAACTCCATAGTAGCTCTGGTTAGTACCTACCTAAATTTAACTTTAAGTTTGCCAAGTGTCAGTCATACACAATAAGTACGAAAATATTTAGAAACATTTAAAAAAAAATTACGTATCGAATTTAGTAAACATCTTGGACAGGTTGGTGAGTCGCTTCGTTCAAATATTTATATAATATCTTTCTAATTATTTCACTTTAAGCTTTTGATTTTGTAATCATGGCCTGCTTATTGAGTTGAAAATATTTTGAAATAATGTAATTAGATGGTTTTTTGATATTACTTAACATAAATGCAAAAGCTGTTAATTAATATATACGCTCATGCAGTTTTAAGGGCCTTGTGTTGGGTATAAGTAACACATTAAAATGTTAATATAGAAAAGGGTGAATGAAATCTCTCATTAGAAAAAGTCAAATTAAAATGTTAGTTGTATAATTTTGTTTTTACCCATATACAATTCAACCAGTAAGAGATTTATTAGTAAGTTTTCTTCTTCAGATTCTCGCTCTACAGACATAGGCAGATGGACTCTAATGTTATGACACTCCGTTTCCCACTTTCCACCTAATGACAGGCATTACGAGTGGCGGAGCTCAACACCGCGCAAAAGCTTAAGTAGGTATATGGATAAGTTTATTATATTTATCATACATATATGTATCCACTTTTACCTATCCATTCAAACAAAACATTTAATAATAGATATGTATTATATTCCATACATACAATTAAATAAAAATTAAACTTAACATATTTTAATGATCACAAAAACAATATTAAAACATAAATCCTAGACCCTGAAACACATAATTTTCGTTGCGCGCTACAAAATCCAATATAAACCGTATAATTCGCCCTTTTATACAAATATTTGTTCAAAGAGGTGAGACCACAATAAAAATGCAGCGTGTTGGGTGCGCACCGACGAGACCATTCATTCGTTTGATGACTTCATTTGCCCGCGAACCGACGCCGCGATAATGCACTATTGTTTACCCTTCGACAGTGCGTCTTGCTGCACGCGACACCGCGCCAGACAGGGACGGCTATATGTCGCGGCGCCCGCTCCCCGGCACGCTGCACGCACACATCGCCCGTCTCGCTCTTACAATCACGTTACCAGCACGCGAGAGCGAGACGGGAACACCGCTCGTATAAAACAGGTAGTAGAAGAAATAATAATCATCTTTACGACTTCTCACTCTATTCAGCACCTTGTTACGATACTGCGCGCTCATTGTGGCCCGACCGAGAGTGGTTGTAAAATCTTTTCTTTACTGGCCCGTTTCACTAATTGTACGTTTATGAGTTTACGACTTTGCGGCTTAACTTTTCAGTAGCCGACTCGTTATTGGCCTTTTGTAGATGTTTTTTTGCTTGTTGACTGCGGTAAGCCGTGTTAAGTGGTTATTAAACAGTAATAGGAGCCACTTGAGAACTTAATAGTCAAGTGCAAAGATTTTCTGATATTACCGAATTTTTATTTATTCGGGCATACTACAGAACCATTGCTCGGCACGTGGAGACTCTTACAGCGCTTGACACTTGGGTGTAGAGAGCGTAGAGCGCGGTCAGAGATCAGCTCTACGGTGTCCGGGGGGTGGAAGGCACGTGTTCTGGAGGAGTGATAAGCGAGGGAAAAGAGAGCGTTACTGATAATATTTATAGTCATTAGCGAAAAGGGGACGGAACAATCGTCGGTGTTGGTCGCGCAGGCGGCGCGCGGGGCGGCGCGCGTGGCGCTCTCAGTAGCCTGCGTGAGCCGAGCCGCGCCGGTCGTCCCGGCACCAGTCGCGCTCCCAAGCACACGCGACCGCAAACTTCGCTCGCGACACCACATGCCCACACTGCCGGCCGCCCGCGCCTGAGACACTGACTCTCTCGAGTCACCACCGAACTTAGAACGTTTAAAACCTCTTAAACCCGCAGCACGTGCTCTAGACTCGTAAAATAGTCGTAAAAAGTAAACACACGAGCGGCCTTTATCGCCGATGAAACACATTATGACGCTCGAGTGACGTTTAATAGGCAATAAAATTAATAAAGTTAACGTACAGTCGTCTATCCGAAGTGACGGCGGAGTGACGGCGAGTGACGGCGCGCGGGCCGCGATGACATAAGTGTTCCCGAGTGACGTTAGTGTCGGTGACCTATCAGAATGAACTCTTACTTCGAGCAGGGCGGTTTCTACGGGGCCCATGGAGTGCACCAGGGCGGCGGCGGCGGCGACCAGTACCGCGGATTCCCCTTGGGGCTGACATATGCCCAGCCTCACGCATTGCACCAGCCGAGGCCGCAGGATTCCCCGTACGATGCATCAGTTGCGGCCGCTTGCAAGCTGTATGCTGGAGAGCAGCAATATGCTAAGGCAGACTGCTCGAAGGCTGGAGGCGAACAGCAGAATGGTTATGGTGGAAAGGAGGCGTGGGGATCAGGTCTAGGAGCACTGGTGAGGCCCGCAGCGTGCACTCCCGAGGCCCGATACAGCGAGTCGTCGAGTCCTGGTCGAGCTCTGCCCTGGGGGAACCAGTGCGGACTACCTGGAGCAGCAGCCTCAGCACAACCTGTTCAACATCAGCCTACTAATCACACATTCTACCCTTGGATGGCCATAGCAGGTTAGTTAACTCATATATTTTTTTATTTAGAAATTACTATCAATAAAAATATTAGTTATAGGAGCGTACAATAAACTATAAAATAATCAACAAAATATAAGATACATTTATCACTAAGCAGTTAAAATATCCTAATTAACAGTTAATCTGAATAACTGTAGAGCAACTTTCATAAGAACATAAGAAAGCTCTAAAACGCTGCTTATCTCATTAATAAGATAAATACTCATATTATAGGTCTGGAATCACCAATAAGATACTAATGAGAACGTAAACAGGTAGCCAAGAGGCGCTCAACTTAAATATCAATAAAAATCACATAAAATGAAAGACCCTCGTTAACACCTCTTTAGTGCGACAGATTTGAGTATTATTCGGACTTTATAGTATCATAAGAACAAACATAAAACTGTTTGATATCAGTATAATTTTGTATAATTTTATAAAATAAAAAAAGTTGAATGTTATTTGACAAGATTTTTAGGAAGAGATAAGCTTTTATTTAATTCGGTCGTTTTGTAATTTATGTGCTCAATTATTTTAATAAATTATACAATGTATAAAAGTACAAAATCGTTACTTATAAAAACAATTAGGCCTTTGGAAAATCGAATTACATTTCAAGATAAACTTAAATAATATTTAACATTATTATACTTACTATACATCATTTTATTCTACGACCACCAAAGTATCCTTTTAGCAATAACATAATTTAATGCAAATATTTTGATAGTTAATTCTACAAAATTCTAACAAAGAAATAAAATTTAGTACAACAACTAACAAAAAAAAAGGATAAAAAACAGTTACTTAAACATAAAAATAATAAAACATATAATTCTCAGGTATTTCATTCATTAAAAGTTTACACATGAGAACCGTCGTTGAACATTAGAACATAGGTACATTTTAGAGCCCACCGGCAGGAGCGCTCGCGCCGCTCCACCCGCCCGGGTCAATGGCCCGATCTAGTTTGGGTATTTTTATTATCTTAGTTTAAATGTTAGCCATTTCACATGACCATTTATTTATATGGCGAACTTGACACCTTATACTAAAAGTAGCAAAAAATTTACATATAATGTAAAGGATACATTAAAAATCTGATTTATTATGTGAATTTTATAGATGATATCATGTAATTATAAAGTAAATATACATTTTTCAAGTTTCTTTTAATAAGTAAAAATTTCGAGGACAATAAAAAAAATAAGAAAAATCTAATATAAAAATATTTAAATTTTAATATGCATATATGATTGAAGCTCCAATTGATTTATTAGAATCCGTTTAGGTGCTAGTTAGAATATCCAAGAAACCAATCTAATAAGAACATTCGTACTACAAAAAATTATTTCCGTTTCATATTGATATAAGCGTAATAATACATTGTTATATTATACTGAAAATAATTGTTACATATGTGACATATTATTAGAATGCTTAAATTAATAATACATTATTAGCTCTATCTATTCATATAGAGTTAAAGCTCGGCGTTAAATTCTGTCAGTCGACACGCACTGCCTGCGAAATTCAGTGAAACATCAGAAACGGATTGTCTTAACACTACTTTCCCTCTGCTCACCCTGCTACCTGCGGGATATAGCGTTAAGCTGAAGGAAAAATCTATCCATATCCCGCTACGAGGCCAAGGCCATTACTAACGCGTAATTAACGCGACGCGCGTGTGGTCCCAGTTCTCATAACTCATATGTGACTTGATAAAAATTAAGTAACACAGCCTGAAAAAAGAATAAAAATAACTAAAATGAGTAGTCGAACTGTCAGCCATATTTCATTCGAGTTCACGCAACACGGCCCGCGAAAACAATACAAGGCCGCGTCCATGTGGACCGTATGAGCTTTGACCGCTCTCGTCCTTATATTCGTACATTCAAAATGTATCGAAATTTTATTTTTAATACTTAAGTTTAAATCTTAATAATACCTAGTTTAGTTAAAACTAAAGTTTAAGAATTTTTAAAATTCTATATAAAAATATAACTTCTTGTTCTTAATTTGATTAACATGAGCGATTATATTTTGTAAAATAATTTATAGCGCAGAGTTCATTAGCATTTTTATGAACATTTTAAAACATCATTACAGGAAATTTTGAATTTATGAAGTAACAATTAAATGTAATTGTAACAAAATGTAGCTCGTATAGTGTTTTTAGAGATTAAAATTTTCATTTATCATTAAGAGTTAATTACATTTTTTGAGAAACAAAAATTAATATTAATCATAAACGTGAAAAAAATGTGAAAAAAAATGCAGTTATAAGGTACTATTAAATTATCTTGACTGACTTAGGCCAGTCGTCGCTCACAAGCGTGTAAACGGGCTGTGGGTTCGATCCCACTCAAGGAAATAAAATATATAAAATTTTCATTTCGTCGAGGTAAAGCGGGACGTTGAGGTCCGCCACTCAACACGCATATACCTCCAAAATTCGGCGGAAAGGAGAGAACGGAGTGTCGTAACACTAGGCCCCCTCTGCCTACCTACATGCGCGATACATCGTGAAACTGAAATAAAAAATAATGAAAAAATACGAAAAAAAAGCAAAGTGTAATTCCTTATAAATCATTCGTCAGAAATTGTTTGCATACAAATAATGATTTAGGGGCCTCTGGTGGAGCGGCGACTGCGCGGCTAATTTAATATAATAAGCCTTTATTATTATAATTGTAGGAAAGAACGCGTGAAATAAACTAGTTTTAAAAATAGTTATACTGAAATTGATGTAACTATTATTAAATTTAATTCGATGGGTATTGGAAAATAATTTATTTAATAATAATATATCTGTACTCAAACTACTCATTAAAAATAGCTTCTAAAAACGATTAAATGTATGATTAAGAAAATATTTATCTGACGTTTTGCATTGCTGCGTTCAGTTCCGCCAGTCAACACACAATGCCTCCAGGAATCGGCGGAAAGTGGGTAACGGAAGTGTCTCAAATGAAACGGAGTGCAAGTACGGAGCATATAGCAGAGTAGGCAGAGGCAAAGTGGAAACTAGGTTCCCACTTTGCCTCTGCCTACTCTGCTATATGCGGGATATAGCGTGAAAGTGTTTTAAATATTTTATTTTTATCCAGAACTACCCCGCACTTTATAAGAACATCGTAATCAATTTAACGGACGAGCTCAGACTAGAGATTAATTTGATGCATTTAAAATGCAGCGTCATTAGCACAATTACGTTAGGCGCAAAAAAACTTGTGAAGCTATTATAATTATATGTGATTCTTTATCTAAATATAAGAAACAAGTTTATAGAAAAATAAAGGTTATGAAATTACGCGAACATTTAACTAGTTTAAACTCTACTATAATTGACGATAACTACATACGACATGGAAATTTGCATATTTTTAACTTTTTGTTTTCATTAAAGAAGACCACGTTTATTCACATTTACTCACATTTAGGGGTTTATTCACATTTAGGGGTGTTAAATAATAAAATATATATTGTGATTATATTCTTTTTCTTCCTCATATTGGTTTCGTACGTCCTGTTACAATCTGCATCTAACCTTAAGCCGAGGCCTGACCCTATAATTTCTAAACAGGTTCCAAAATTGGCAACTGAAATTTGCCCGAGGCGGAATATTTTAAATGCTCCTTTATTAAAGGGAAATGAGATATTGTAATCACTACCTAGTTGTTACGTACATACATGCGTCTTGCTTATTATTTCACATTTTTTATTTTCAATTGGTGTATAAGAGCATTCGTTGATATACATTCCACATACTCGTATTTGATTTGCGAAAAGCTCGATACGCAAATATTATTATATTTGGAAATATTTATATGTATACATTATCACTCATAAATAGAATAATATATAAAATGCATCAATTTCAACTCTAAAATGAACATACCAATATAATTTAACAAAAAATTCTCAGGCAAACTTTAGGTAAAATAATCACATTGTTCAAAACCATCGAACCATCTCTACATATCTGTAATAAAGATTAGATAGAGTCGGTCGGACTTTCTAGAACGGTAGCTAAAAGGTAAGTAGCGTCAGCAACATAATTATGAAACTTGGTGTTATTTGAAAGGCTGGCGGTGTACTATATAAGTAATTTGTAAGAGCCTATATAACCAATCTTTTTGTATAATGGACGAACCTCAATTATTTAAATGTGGTTAAAACGATAATGTGGTTTGAATCGAAGGGAAGTTGTTTAACTAAAATGTGGTATATATTACAAAAGTTTTGACCGTCGATTGTAAAATTGATTTTCACATATATTTACTTATTAATAGATAATAGAGGTATCTAACTGCTTAATCAGTTTTAATATCTTATTAGAAATTCAGAAAATGTATGTAACTTAGTATTTCGTGCGAACATAGGGTCACATTTAGGGGTTTATAAATGATCATAAATGATCATATTGGGTAAAATGCTTAACTGTAACTTATTTAAACATTTACAATGTAAGAAAAATGTCTGTTATAGATATACTTATGGTTTTTTACATCGGTAATTGCAACATTGTTGTACTAATTGATTATAAATGGAATAAAATTAAATAAAATTAAATCAGTTTACGCTGTATCGCGCACACAGCAGGCTAGGCAGAGGGAAACTAGTGGTAAGACACTCGGTTCCCTATTTTCTACCGAATTCTACACGTTCTTCACTCGGCCCTTTGCCTCGGCACCAGAGCGAAGAAATGAATTTATAAATTTAAATAAATATTTCATTTCCTCGAGTGGGGATCGAACCCACAACCAGTCGCGTTTACAGTCACACTTTGTGCCCCTGCGATACGACTGGCCTCTGCACATTAAACGGAATAATTATTATATTTATTATTTTATATATATTATCTATAATAATTTATATACATAATAACAAATCTGTTTCCGTAAATACTTACCTATTTGAAAAACTTTATTGATGGGTTCTTATACCTATATTTATTTTACTCATAACAATTTAATTATTTAAACATTTATTTCAATAATGTAATAACTTAACAATTAATCTAAATAAAATAATTAATAAAATTTAAAAAAGCTACTTAGATATCAATGTCAATAACATAACAAAAAACATTCCATTTATTTCTTCGAATTAATATAATACATAATTACCTTTTTTATTCAATTTAAATATTAAATTTTATTAAAAGAGAAATTGGTCGTTGTGGCGCACAACCGTTTGATTTTAACGCGACAGTTGTAGGTTCGGCTCCTACTCGAAGGAATAAATAATTATTTATTTAATATTTTCATTTCTTCGCTCTGGTAGATACCAAAGCAAATAGCACAGCATTGATTTCCCTCACTCAACACGCTATGCTTCGAAAATTGGGCAGAAAGTGGGGAACGAAGCCACTTAACACTAGGTTCCCTCCTATCCTGTTAGACGCGGCGTAGAGTGAAGCTGAAAAAAAAATTGATTAAATGATAGGTTAATCACATTTTATTATAATACGTACCAAGTCAAAACACCTTACGACGTACGCGCGTGAGTCACACGACGCCCGCCACGAACGCTACTCTACTTTACAACACCGATGCGCATCGAATAACGAATTGCTAACAATTTATCTTTAGACAAACCAAACAGTTTTATTTTTATATATCACACTCACTTTATTTATTTCAATATTGAGAATGTGTTTGTATTTAATACGGTATTGTCATAATGATGTGTTGTTATATTTATTTAAATTTAATTAAGTATTATAATAAAAAATTATAATGATTTTAAAAATTCACTTTATAAAGAGAAAATGTTTTTATTTTAATGTACCGAGATTTCTCGATTTGGGAGTCGTCTAAGCGCTCTACTAAATACATATGTTCTTTTACATACAGAAGAAAAAATAGAAAAATAACTATAACTTACATAATATTACAGATAGGAAATGTAATCATGGCTTATAATTTTTTTATTGAATTTAAAGATTTGAAATCCGCAATAACGTAGGCTGAAAATACTGATATAAAGGAATGTTTTCAATTGCGTCATTACTAATGTTGTTACGTCCACCAATAACTTGTTCTATTAAAACTAGATCAGCATTCAATGAACTTGGTGAGAACTTTACAACGATCGTAACTCATTTTATCATTAGATGATTTTTATTGATTTTATTTTTAACATTTTCTATCTTAATATATTTAATCTATCTCTTATTTAATACCTTAGAATAACTTAATTTAGTACGTATAGTTCAGAAAGAAAAAGAATGTTTAAATTTTACGCGAGAACTAAAGAATATAAATCTTCAGCTAGTGTAGAATGCAGACTAACGCATCCGTGACTCATGGTTCTACTATATGTTATCGATGCGTTCCGAATGCAAATTAGGATTTATTTTATAACAAGATAAACGTTTGTATGCCATTATAATGTTTTGGTTATTAATTAAGACTTTATCGTAACACAAAAACGCTGCATGTCAAAAGTAAATTACTCAATCTCAAGAAAAATTACTCAATTACTTAAATTACCTTACAATTATCATCGATTGTCATAGTATTAGAATCATCGAAAATTAACAAATTAAATTTTATGTTCCTTTTTTTGTACTGTCATTGTGTATTGTCTAAATCGAAGAGCATCTAGAGAACAAGTAAAATGACCTTGTAGACGTTTCATAAAGAACGCTCCAAGTACTCAATAGACGCTTGTAATAGTTCCCCAAATTGGTCCGTCCGTCCACCGCACACAATCAAAACAAGCGATGGATGCACACAAAAATAACAACATAATAGCCCCGTAACAGTCGCAAACCATAAACTAATAATGGGGGAGATATGTTTTATGGCTTTCAAGTTTTGAATACGTTAAGTTTTTTTGACTTTTAGTGCAGCAAAAATCGTGTACGCGCGAGGACGTTTATTGGGCTTTTTAATATTATAATTATTAATTAGTGAGGCTTGATAGAAGTACAGTGTAAAAGATTGACGTCGGTACGAAGGAGGTGCGCCTGCGCCTCTCCCGCCAGATGACGGCGCGCCGGCGGCCATCTTGGATAAGGATCGATCATAGGTGTGCAGCTGTGAAGTGATAAATATGAATCCGGGTGCATCTTCGTGTGCGTACTTTCTTTTTGTGTGCGCCGATGGAAGCTCCGCCATCTCCAGGAATTGTAGTGTCGCACTGCAAAAATATATATACAATTATAGTACCTAGTCATAAACTAGCTAAATAAGATTTTTAATATAATATATGTATGTAAGAGTATGTTAAATAATATGTTTATGTAATAGTTATATTTTTTTTGTATCACACCTCGTCCGAATTTAATAGGGCAGATAAACAGAAGCTACTGATTTTCACTCCGTTCCCTAAATTTCAATCATTTCGAGTTGCTGTTAGGTTGATGATGAATTCCAGAATCTTCGGTAAACTTATATTAATATATTTTCTAAAATTGCTTCTTTCTAATTATTAATATTATTCATAAATATCATATTTACGATTTACTGTATGAGATAGTTTGAAGATTCACACTATCTATCAGTCTAAATATATTATAATTTTCATTTAATTATCTAATATCAGCATTATATATAACTATATACATAAGTTAAATAACTAACGATACCTACATACTATATGATCTAAATAAACTCTACATTTTTACGAAGCTTACTCTAGTAATAAATGGTATTTCACCATATACGAGTATGTAATTGAAGTAGGTGAACGAAAACCAACCGAACACCGTGAGATTTAGATATTAAGCGTTGCATCGGAAATGATCGGTCATATACAATTGCGCTTAGACTTGCGTTTTTCTCTAATATAACCAATTTTGAATAATTATAATAAATTGAGGCCAGTCGTGGCGCAGCAGCACGAAGTGTGACTGTAAAACCGACTGGTTGTAGATTCGATCCCCACTCGAGATAAAATATTTACTTAAATTTATATTTCCATTTCTTCGCTCTGGTGTCGATTCTAAGTGCACCGTTGAGTTCTGCACCTCAACACGCAGTGCCTCCAGAATTCAGCAGAAAGTGTGGAATGGAGTGTCTTAACACTAGGTTCCCTCTGCCTACCCTGCTGTGTGCGGGATACAGCGTGAAACTGTTTTTTTTTATATAATAAATTCGAAAGGGCGTACAGTAAAAAAGGGGAAGCGATAGCTAGCTAGCTTTTTTACTCAAGACGTGATATAACGGATTTTAGGTTCTTTTTAGTTTTTTCAACAAATGATGTATCTTGAAAATATCATTAGGTCCGTGGGCATCATTACGCGTTGTATCGGAAATCATCGGTTACGTACAATCGAACCGTGACTCTCTACCTTACCATTGTTACTATTCCACTTTTTGTTCGCTGAGAACGAACCCATTGACATTCAGTTTTAGGTCACAAAGAGCTAGATCAACTTTGTTTCCATTTAAAAGAAAATATCTATAAGTCTATATTGATAAATTTTCATAAAATATAACAATTTTATATTATTATCTTCACGCTGTATCCCGTACACAGAAGGATAGGCAGAGGGAACCTAGTGTTAAGACACTCCGTTCCCCACTTTCTGCTGAAATCTGGAGGCATTGCGTGTTGAGTGCCAGAACTCAACGCATTTAACCTCGACACCAGAGCGAAGAAATGGAAATATAAATTTAAGTAAATATTTCATCTCCTCGAGTGGGGATCGAACTCAAAACTAGTCGGTTTTACAGTCACACCTCTTGCGCCACGAGTGGCCTCAATATATATTATTAGAACTTCAAAAATATACACAGTTAAAATTATTTATAATTAGATTTATGTTTAATAACTAAGTTAAATGATTCTTACATTAACTAAGAAAATCTACATATAACTTTACACGTATCCACATACATTCCTACCTATGTAGTTACGTAAATAGGTATTATTATACTCGAACTTGGTCGGTTATTTTGCCCCAGGGATGTTCTTTTAGGATGCTTGACCATATCGAGCGTTTCATATTTCAATTTAACATTTCGTTGATTTATGCTGAAAAATAAAAATACGTTTAACTGAAGGCGTACTTAAAATTAGATTAAAATCTTAAAATTATCTATATTATACATTATGCGCCGTTTTTTAATTTTTTAACATATTATAATATTATATAATAGTTAATTTGATCAAAATAAAGTAAATTAGTGGATGGATATGTTACATAGGATATAATTTCATATTATTATCTAATCTCATATTATATCTCAAGTAAGTAAAGAGCGTGTTACTAATAATACCTGTATAATAAAATAAGAAAAGCCACTACAACAATTACATATATATTTACTACAAAATATTACATAGAGACTGTATAATCTTGAGATGCATTCATTTTTTTAATTTCAATGCAACTTAGTTGTATCTATAATTAACTTTAAATGATTATGATCTAGTCCTAGTAGATTTCCTACGACGATCATGAACTTTAAAATATTATAATGTTCAGAACTTTACTTATTAAAATGGTGTGAATTAGTATTAAAATTACGCCTTTCAATATCTCTTTTTGGAATTTATCCCTTTATTAATCAACTTATATTACCTAAACATACTCAGATTTCTGGAAAAAAAAAATAGTTTGTTGTTTCTAATTATACATTTGCAATATTTCAAATTTTCTCCAATAATATAATTTATATAAAGTTATAATATATCTTGGCCCGTAGTACGGGGCCGACCTAACCGCACCGCTCCAAGACTGCCTGGCAATTAATAATTTTGCACGATCCTCCACCACTCCACAATCGCCGACACGAAACAAAAGTTCCGTATCAAACCACAACGTAACAGAACATTATATTTTACGTATACGTATTTATTTTAATTTTTATTACATCGTTTACACTTTTAAAATATTGTATAAAGCTTACTATCCTTAATTAATCGCAATAAATATCTATTAATTTGATTACTATCCTTAATTAATCGCAATAAATATCTATTTATAATAATACACAGTAAGGAATTCATTTAAAATTTGTTCACTTTATATAACATAACATATTTTAAAATCAATCTAAAAAATAAATAAATCAGCTTCACGCTGCATCCCGCACACAGCAGGGTAGGCGGAGGTAACCTAGTATTAAGACACTCCGTTCCCCACTTTCTGCCGAATTCTGAGGAGGCATTGCGTGTTGAGTGGCAGAACTTAATGGAAGAAATGGAAATATAAATTTAAGTAAATATTTCATCTCCTCGAGTGGGGATCGTCCCACAACTAGTCGGTTTTACAGTCACACTTCGTGCCGCTGCGCCACGACTAGCCTCAAACATATTTTAAGTAAATTAAAATTAATTGATGTATTTCATTATAAAAATAAGATATTGCCAAATTATTAAATTCACATAAAACTTTTATTATCGTAAACATAATTAAAGGATTTAATGCTTAAATTGATTATGACTTGCATATTGCTACATTAAAGAGATATGTATATATAGATCTGCATACCTACTTATATGTATGTCGCTCATTTGGAGCAACAATGGCATTTTCTTCAATTTTTTTTTAAAAAAAATTAAATATTTTAATGCATCTATGCAAAAAGACTAGGTAATTTAAAAAAAACTTTAATTGCATTTCCTGCAAAATTTTAAAGATTACAAATATACGTTTTTTTTTTGTTTTTAGAACAAACAATTTTAAATGCAAAATCAAATTCGTAATTAATTACATAGAGAAGTGTGCTACCGGCCGTACTCATACATTAATTATAAAAAAAAAATATGTTCTTTTTTCGTACCCAATTATTCAATTTAATACTCCAAATTGTTTGTACGTATTATAAATAACCACTTTAATTATAATTATACAAAAAAAAAAAGAAAAAAAAGTCACTCCAAAAGCTATGGTATGATATAAAATTGCGGCAACTAATTTAAAAGCCCTAACCCGTTCCTAGTAAACTATTAAACCATATTTAATTTCACATAAACAGTGCATGGCAACATACACCTTGTATAAATAACCACCACCTTTTCATTCGATGCAAAAATCTTATATGAGTCAAGCGATATTGAATTTTATTTCTTTCACAATTGAGTTAACTATTGTAGAATAGTTGAATCGGACGTTTTTGAGTACATTAGACCTATGGGAAGCTTTATGGTTCAAACAATAAGGTCTAGTATTGCGTAACAAATCTACAATTTAAGGCTTTTTAGAATTATTCGCCTGATATAGGGAGCTTCGTGCCGAAACCAGCGTTTAACAGAACAATGTGTCTTCTTTTTAAACTAAGTCGGTTAATCGTGTTGATTCTACTATGAGGTTTTTACTTGGAAACATTTTTTGCTCTTTATATCTCGTTTTTTATGGCTTGCAATGATATTAAACATGAAATATCATTAAGCAAGCAATTAAGAATGAGAACTACTTAGTCACATTTGATCTTTTTGCTTTAGCTAGCTAAATATTAAATTAAAATCTTATCTTAGTAGTAAAGATTACACTTCGGATGCTGGTCATTTAACTGAGAAGGCTATAAAGCTATGATAACAAAAACGAGTGAACCAAGTTCATTAAACAATTAAATAATAAAGACATAGATATGAACTATAACAAAGTAATAAATCGTGTCTATTGTATACAAAATGACATTTTTATTGTAAAAAAAATATTTACGTTGAGAATAAATGCAATTAATAGTGGCATGAAAGTTCACTTACCTTCCATTACCTTCCATTGCCTTCCATCAGGCACTCGCTACTTTTTAATTATTCTTAGTCAATCTCACGTTGGGCTACAGCCCGTGTCGAATCTCTTAGATACCTTACGCCACTCGGAGATTCGATACGGATATCGATATAACGATCAATAAAGTTTAACACACCATTTCGGTAGGAATCTGATAATTATCCACCAATAAAAATTTATAAACGTTTCGATTGTTAGCGTTTTATAGTCTAGCGGTGAAAGTTCGAATAATATTTTATCTATGGCAAATTTTTAATAATTGTTTTTAATATATCGCATGGAATATATTATGAGAAATTAATACTAGAATTATATTATTTTTATAATGAAGTAATAGTAAACGTTACAATAGTTAATATTAGAAAGGTTCACAGCGGTAAACGAACAGAAAGCTTGCGCCGGCGCCGATAGCCATGATGGATGGGCCCCTCCACACACTTAACTCATAAACCCTTCCAATATTTGGAGACCCGCGCTCAAAACTATATCTATCCCTTTCTAATATTTTGTTTAAAAACATTTTGTTGCTTAGTTGCTTAAAGGAAATACTTAGTCGTTTTAATTAAATATTTATAACTTTATCACATTATATTACATACATATTATAAACTCATTACATTGGAATTAAATTGATCTAACATTTCTTAATTATAACTAATTTCTTTTATAATCAAAATCTTTAAATAAATACAAAACACATTTACATAAATTTTCATACAATTTTAACAAGGACTAAATATTGATATAATCTACGAAATTGGTTGCAAAGCTCCACAAGGTTCTTGCTTCAAGGTAATTTTACAAAACAATCTGGAGCCTCGTAGCGCGATAGACAACCAAAAAGATGTTTCTATTAGAGGCCCGCTTTTTTCATACCAGTTGATGCCCATAAAGTCGTAAATTATAATTTATTGACCCACAGCAGAAGAGAATTAAGTTATCGACCATTTCCTATCAAGGGCGGCGTTCCTTTGGATAATAATTAGTCAGACTAGTGGTGTTCGAAAATTCGTATGTAGTGGACGTTCTTATACAGTTCTATACTAAAAGCTACCTTCTAATATAAGTTGTGAAGAGTTTTTTTAGTGTTTTTGGTGCGCGTAGTTTTCCTACATGTGGAATAGTGAAGGCGTCGCGACCTACCACAGTTCAATTTGACCGCCGAAGTATTCGATATGCAAATCGTCGTGACTCGTGACACGCTACACACGTAAAGTCAATTTACGCGCTGTTTGTCTGTCTGTCACTTGTCGCGAAAAAATACCAAGTTTAAATTAAAAATGGACTATTATATAAAATATTTTAAATTTTCTTAGTGTTGTTGTATAAATATGTATCTATATTTAAGTTTATTTATCGTATACCTAAATCTAAATAAAGATGGATTTGCTTTTACTTTTCACACGCCTCGCGGGAGATGTGCTTGACTGTCAGCTCACGATGTTGGAGGCAACGACATCCGCGCAGAATTATAATAAGAGTTTCCTTCTGAAGTGCACTCGCGATACATAAAACATAACGCTGCCAGCCGTCGTGTTTACAAAGGAAAATACAATCCGTCTGGCTATTGCAGTTTTATAATGAATTTTTAATTAACCATTAATCAGCTTCACGTTGTATCCCGCATATATCAAGGTAAGCAGAGAGATTTTAGTGTTAGGACACTCCGTTTCCCCACTTTTGCGAGACATTGCTTGTTGAAATTGAATTTATAATGGCGTTTAATTGTAATAACAAATACACACAATACAATTTACCAAATAATAATATAATTTACCAAATAATAATAGAATGTTATAATGTTGTAGAATTTTGATCTAATATTTTTTAAGTGTTAGTATTTTAAGGGGTCAGAGACCGGGCGGTTTATGAATGCGAGTGCACGAAGCCGACGCGACGAGAAAATGTGTCTCTACAAACAAGCAACGCCAAATAATCTTCATAGTGTTATATTTCACGATAGATAATACATAAACTGGAGAATTTTAAATCATTAAAATAATATAAAAAGTCATTTAAAAACGTATTTAGTAGTACCAGGCAGACAAAGTATATAATAAGTATACCTTCATTTGGCTTAATAACATTAAAATAATGAATTATTGAGGCCGATCGTGGCGCAGCGGCACGAGGTGTGACTGCAAAGCCGACTGGCTGTGGGTCCGATCCCCACTCGAGGAGATGAAATATTTACTTAAATTTATATTTCCATTTCTTCGCTCTGGTGTCGAGGTTAAGCGCGGCGTTGAGTTCTGCCACTCAACACGCAATGCCTCCAGAATTCGGCAGAAAGTGGGGAACGGAGTGTCTTAACACTAGGTTCCCTCTGCCTACCCTTCTGTGTGCGCGATACAGCGTGAAGCTAATTTATTTTTTTTTAATTATTTTAATATTAATAATATAAACAAAGGATACGTGTATATCAAGATGTGTGGCCAGCATATTTTAATGCAAATGCTCTAAACGATTGTGTTATACGAAATTATAATTTATGTGATACGGTGTGTCATACTAAATGTTTATCTTGTATGCGTATATATTATTCATATCTGCATTCCGATACCACGGATTGAAATAAAATTATAGAAATACACGAACAATAATTCGGTGCACATTTTTTTAAATGTAAATATTTAAAATTCTTCACATTAATAAAAAACGGTTTAGAAACCCGCATCGACATGTCATTTTCAAATTCATAATCTTGTATTATTATATAATTTTGAATAAATGAATATGTGTTTTAATAATTTTACCTCTCTTTAATTATAATAATACATAAAGTGGAGAAAATTTTAGTTTGGTTTTTTACTCGACGAAATAGCGAAAAAATGCTTGTGAGAAACACGTATCGATCATTATACTTATTTATGTCAGCAAAATGAATACTGATTTTTATACTATTAATAGAATCAACCAAAAACTCCATCCGGGCAATTAACTCTACATGTTATATTGATAAGCAATTTTGTTTATCTAGGCTAAGTTATTTTGTGTATTTAATATCTATTATAATATAGATTTAAATAAGCTATAAATAATAAATATATAAAGTGGGGAACGGAGTGTCTTAACACTAGGTTCCCTCTGCCTACCCTGCTGTGTGCGGGATACAGCGTGAAGCTGATTTCATTTTAATTTTAATAAATATATAACATTTGTATGGATCAAATCCATTACAAAACAAATAACATATAGATTTTATATTTAAAAATTTAATATACTTTTGTAAGGTAATGAAAGTGCAATGTAATACAGCAGTGTAACTGCGGGTATAATTACAGTATCGCAGCACTTACAAATCCATCTTTATTACATTTTCCATGAAATATTACCGCGTATTTCACTCAATCCATATTTTTGTGCATTTATATTTGTATATACGTCAGTCATCGAGGTATCATTTGAACAATAGCATTTTATTAGGTAGTGACATCTCATTATTTAAAATGAGAATTTCTGTAGAAATATTAAACCTACCATGTACAAGAGAACTCTTTTTTATTTTCAGATTATTAATTGTGGAATTTTATAATACAATAGTCTCTACATTACTTTTATCTACAAATATTTGAAACCTTTTAATCGTTGTATTGTAAATTTATGTCTAATAAATGACGAAATATGGATTTCGCAAATCAAAGTGAAGACAAAAGCTTAGTATAGTTAGACGAGGGCGAATTGCGATCTCCGCCCTACCGGCCCTCTGACCTCACTAAAACTAGAACTGTGATTTAACGACTAATTGACTGTAATGTTTCAAAAGTTACAATGAAGATAATAAACAGCATTACTTTATTTTTTACTACTTAATAATTTAGGAAAATATGATAAAATATTAAAAAATAATAGATTATTAAAGATTTTTTTTTATTCACTAAAAACTAGCAGCTTGGTGGTTTTTTTTTGTTTGAACGAACTCCAAACAAAACAAGATGGCGATTGCGTGCTACTAACTTCATATAGCCCGAATTTAAACTGATTACTTTCTGTTCACCGCAGTAACCAATTTTCACGCCATACATTGTAGATGTAATATTTGTAAACCTTTGATAATTTAAAATTGCTATTTTGCGAGCGTTTTATATCTGTATGTAATTGTTTAAGTACTTATGTATACGAAGATGAGGCCAGTCGTAGCGCAGTGGCGCAAAGTGTGACTTAAAACCGACTGGTTGTGGGTTCGATCCCCACTCGAGGAGATGAAATATTTACTTAAATTTATATTTCCATTTCTTCGCTCTGGTCTCGAGGCTAAGCGGGGCGTTGAGTTCTGCCACTCAACACGCAATGCCTCCAGAATTCGGCAGAATGTGGGTAACGGAGTGTTTTAACACTAGGTTCCCTCTGCCTACCCTGCTGTGTGCGGGATACAGCGTGAAGCTGATTTGATTTGATTTATATATACGAATAATTTTAGTTACAGCAAAAACTCTACCTAAAGTTACTATAGTATTCCTACAAACGTATTGGAGTAATAACCTCTAAATAAATCGACTAGGGCTAGAAATATTTGATTATATTATACAGGCTTTGAGATAGATTAATTAATATATATTATAATAATATTAATTTCTTATAGTTACAATATCATAATTTACCATCTTATATTATTCTTAATATATTTCTATTTGAATTTAAACTTTATAATAACATAATAATATTGCTTATCCACTGTTTTTCGTATATTTATCAAAGTGTAACGCGTACAGTAGCATTGCAACATTAGATCGCAATTTCAATAAACGGATGAAAACAAGTCATTCGAATAAATTAGCAATTAAATAAGACAAAAGCAAAATTCTATTCGCGCCGAATAAATGTTAGAATAATATATTTGGGGAATAAGTCTTGTAACTTGATTAGCCGATCTTAATTGCCCGGTGATAAGTTTTATTGATTGAATATTATAATGTTCATTAATATTAAAAAACCGACTTCGATAATTAATTAGATAAGAGTAAATATTTTAATTTTTTTTATAATCACAAATGTCTAGTTTTGAGTTTTTAATAAAATTTACAAAATATATCTAAATAAAATTATTTAGCACATTTTCTAAAAAAACATAAACGAATTTTGATGTTTACGAATATTTAACAAAAAACGATTTTAATTTATCTGGTATATAGCCCCAGACGAGCAAGTGAAGTGCGGGGCAAGTATTTAAATGGCTACCTCTCGATCGCAGTAGCGGCAGAATAAAGATAATGTTCACACGTGGCCGCGTATAAACGTCGCCCTACCAGTCCGATGCAGTAAGACGAACACTTTACGACTAAGCCCAAGTTGATAATTTTTTTTATTAATTTTACGATCGCTTAAAGATATAAAGCCGATATCAATAATGGTTATTGAGGTTATTACAACGCTATAACGTGTTGTTTATTTTTATTTTGTATAACTTTATATTTTATTTAAGTTTTTTTTAAATGTTTTGGTGACGTTTCTAGTTACGGTGTCGACATTTACATGTATGTAGATATAATTGAATATCCTGTTATACATATCATATTTGTTTTTTTTTTTATAATTAAAATGGCAAATTGTTGCTTTAATATATTTTTCACTACAAATAATTCGTTTAAAAAAGGTTATAGTAATAAAATATACTAACGTGTAATAAACGGGATATTGTGAAGCATCCTCACGGTCCCTTCTTTTTATTGCGTACTGTTAACAACGTATTTTATAGAACCAGCTGCTTGATTACGTCACTCCAGCTGGTGGAATCGGTACTTTGGGAAAATTTCGAATTCAAATTCATTACACAAATTAGTCCGTCCGTCTAAAATAGTCTAAATGCTCCATAAAATTCTTGAAGTGTCACTACTACTTGCATTCTAACACAAATTCTAGTTGTATACATTCTATTTTACATGAATCGGTTTATTGAAATTGAGATATTTTAAAATATACCTTTTGCGTTGAGTACCTACTTATCTTTAAATGTTACTTATGTTTTTTTCTCATAATATCTAAAAAAATTAGGAACGAACAGGATGTAGGTAGGACCTCTGAATTACGTAACCGTAAAAAATTAAAAATGTAAAACTTGGACTTTTGAGCAATTTGCACAATAAAATCGTAAAAATTTGTAATACAAAACATGCGGTCAGAATAATAAAGATTTGAACAGTCAGGTACAAATCTATTATTTACCTTGTTCTGTGTTGAAAAGCTAACGAACTGTTTTATGACCAAAAAAAGTTACGCAGTTTTAACAGTCAAACTATATTGTCTTTTTTAAAACCAGTATGCAACGTTACAAAAAAAAATATATAATATAAGTAAAAAAAAAATCTTGATTTCTCCAACATATTCCTAGCTAACGAATTTATAAATATTTGTACTCACAACATGGTAAAGTCTGGTCGATAAATAATTAATCGTCGTATGCAAATGAATTGGTTTAGAGATGTGCCGCATGAATAATAAGGCAGGTGCTCCATTATCGGTGCATTTGAAAATATTATCATTTAATTTTCTGTTTATACTTTAAATATTTATACATACGTACAACTTGTTACTTCACCTATGTATGTATATTTCATGAATTATTCTTGAAAATGATACGTTCTAGTATATTATAATGTTAGAACGTATCATTTTCAATTACGAAGGTCGGCGCTATCTCACTACGGGTGATGTTCTTACTTTTAACTCCATTCCATTTGAAGTAATATTTATATTGAAATATTTTAAATTTATATTTTAGCAAATTAAGCAGTTTCCTTCCTAAACATACGATACATATTTACAGTATATATAAAAAAATCATATTTAAAATTTAAACTTTTCCGTGGTGATAATTAAAATCTACAATGCTCTATATTTAATACGAGAACACTTTTTAAAGAGATATAGTACAATATTGCTCTAGCGTTCAATAAATTTTCGCTTGTTTTATTATTTCCTTTTGGTACGGAACCCGTTCCCGGTGATCCCGTTTCTCATCCGCGTCACGTGGTGGCCGGGTCGCTCCGACCGCATTGAAACGCGACAGTCACTACACATCATAAATCTTCAAGTTGCGTCTCTCCATTGTTTTCGCGAATGTCAAAGATCAGCGTATTGCCATTGTTAAGCTGGATCTCTACCGCACAGTTCATTACATTCAACCATAATTAAAAGTTTTAGGTGTTACTAGATGACTTAGTATCAATCTTTGTGCTTAAGCAACGAATTATGCGAGTAGATCAAGATATAGATAAACGGTAGAGTTATTTACGTCAAGAGTTGGAATAAATATTCCACTGCTTTTTTTAACTCCGGATGTTTAGACGACTCGAATGTCGTCTACGTGTCTACGGAATGTGTACGAAAATAAGATTTTATATATTGAAATATTTTAAAGGGTTAAAATATGTGATCGTGCTTTTAATATAAAGTTGAAAAACCACCTAGAGTATAATTGATATCATAAAACTAAAAAAAACAAGGCGGCCTTTAGTACCGCCATAAATAATTTTAATATAAGCTCTACGTAGTTAAACAGAGCGTCAATTTGCAAGATATTCCGTAGTCCGTTAACTTGTTCTTCGAGCCCCAAGGCGAACTCAGTTCTTTAGCGCTGGCACACGGATCGATTTTGTTTTATTAAGTAAAATAAATAAGCTTCACGCTGTATCCCGCACACAGCAGGGTAGGCAGAGGGAACCTAGTGTTAAGACACTCTGTTCCCCACTTTCTGCCGAATTCTGGAGGCATTGCGTGTTGAGTGGCAGATCTCAACGCCGCGNCGTGCCGCTGCGCCACGACTGACCTCAATGATTTTTTTATTTATTTAATATATTAAGACAATGTGGATTTATCTTGATCAATATTTTATGTTTAAGATATCGATATTTTATGAAGAGAATTAATAAGGATATTTTTTTTGTCTATTTTTTTTAATAAATCAATACCTTCACATTCATCACGAAAAACTATAGTTTCACATTAGTAATTAAACACATAATGTTTATGATTTAAAAATGTAAATCACAACGAACTGGTTTTCTTTACTCTACTCTATTTCCTTTACTCTACTCTATTTCGGTTTGTAAACAGTATCTCAACTAATGGTTGACGCTATTATAACTTGTCACGTTTCATAATGGTGCGCTCAGCCACGTGGGTACTTGGTTTTTATTGGGTCCTTGAACTTGAATACATTTTGGTCGGTCGATAATTTAGCTGCCTATAATGTAGTTCCGCGATTATATACAGACTATGATATCATTTAAAACAAGAGAAAAAATAACTTATGAACATTCAAATATAACTATTTTTATATGGAACAAAATATAGAAAATTTATTTATTTATTTACTTGCTGTATCTATTAAACATATAATATGTTATCTATGTACTTAATTGAGACTGCTGTGTGCGGGATACAGCGTGAAGCTTAATATATTAAATATTAATAATTAACGAGTTCCTTTTGAGGTTTAAGTTCAATGGAAATGCAGTGCATATAGAATAAAAATAACACGAAACTTTAACTGTTCTTACATTTTATGAACTTAAAGATAAACTTTCTTTATAAGCAACGACTATTTTAATGTCAACCAGATAATTTTCCTTCTTTGTAACAAGCATTTATAAATGTACATGTCTGTCATACCAAAGAACTTAAAACGTCATTTACTCTATTTTAATGATTTTTTTATTGTTCTTGATAATAATCTAAATCATCAACGCAAGATTGTAATAATACTGCAATAAAATATTTATTAAGGCTTAATTAAGTTGTTACTGGTATATGAATGTTTGAGATTTTAGCTAGGGCAGTAAAATAGTTTCACTCTCCTAATTAGAACAGAAGCAGTTAAATCTATATCGTAACATCCGCATAAGTTAACATTTTAATTTCATTTAATGTTTTTTTTTTGTGGTACAATCAGTGGAAAAAGCTGAGACATACATTTTTTAAGCAAAAACTTGTTGCGATAAAGTTATTTATTACATACAGGCTGTTGAAATGTTCCCTACAAATCTAACATACATAAAATTGCAAGATTTTTTGAATTACAATATCTAAGAATTACATATTATCTAATGTATCAATAAATTATTTTAACAGTTTTTTTTAATGTCACTATTACTTTGAAGCCTGTTGTGGCGCAGGGACACAAACTTTTTTTGTGGGTTACATTCCCACTCGAGGAATTGAAACTGGTAACGAGGCAAAGCGCGGCGTTGAGTTCCACCACTCACACGCAATGCCCCAAGAATTCGGCGGAAAAGTTGGCAACGGAGTGTCTTAACACTAGGTTCCCACATTCCCTGCTATGTGCCCATACAGCGAGAAGCTAAAAATAACAACAATAATATTTTGTATGCATCTAACTTGATATTCCTGTTATGAGTAATAGCTGTGACTGGGTCTGAGTCCGGACGTAGTGGAAACATTAATTGTTTACCACTGTCGCCTACTTGACACTCAATAAAAGTGGGGCTCGTATTAAACGTCTATTTACCTGATTTTTGGTTTCTGTAAAAAAAAGTAACAAGCGAGTGACTGTAAACGCGACGGCTTGATTCACAGTCGGGTAAGGCAAAACGCGGCGCTAAGTTCCACTATTGAACACGCTATGCTCCAAAAATTTGGAAGAACGTGGAGAACGGAGTGTCTCACCAAATTCCGCTTTACCTACCCTGTTATATGTGAGATATAACCTGAAGCTGAAAAAAAATTAAAAAGCTGAAAAAAAAATCTGTTACCTATTTAAAATTATGTCTTACTGTGTAAAAACGGAAAAGTAGTTCTATTGACTATCACATAAATATGTATTTGTATTAAAATGTAAATATAATATCTATTTTCTTTCTTGTAACAATATATTCTTCAACATATTATTAGTACAGATATATATTTTCAATTTCATATAATGGGACTTTAGACTATTGTGAGCTTTCTAAGGTTGAAACGAAATGTATAATAGAAAGAAAATTTTAAAAAGAAAATGTGGCAGTTGGTGTCTCCCACGAAGCAATGACACATTTTTCCTACACTTTCAAAATATTTGATATTTTATATATGTTTAGTCGTTTTGATACGTAAGGGTGGGTTATAAATAATCAGCTTCACGTTGTATCCCGCACACAGCAGGGTAGGTAGAGGGAACCTAGTGTTAAGACACTCCGTTCTTCTTTCTTTCTTCCGTTGTTCTTTCTTTCAATCGAATTCTGGAGGCATTGCGTGTTGAGTGGCAGAACTTAACGCCGCGCTTTGCCTCAACACCAGAGCGAAGAAATGGAAATATAAATTTAAGTAAATATTCCTCGAGTGGGGATCGAACCCACAACCAGTCGGTTTTACAGTCACACTTTGTGCCGTCTGCGCCACGACGGGCCTCATTATTTGGGTTATTATTTTTTAGTACGATTAGCTCATTTAAGGGTGTTAGTGAGTTATGATACAAACCTACGACTATCATTATTGTACAGTAACCTTATGTTTTGTAAAGTCACGGACTTATTAAAAATATTGTTCCTCAACTTACAAATGATTTCTAAGAGTGTTGTATGTTAATAAATTGTTCACTCCGTAAGGAGTTTCGAGGCCGCCGTGACAAGGGTGTGACTGTAAGCGCGACGGATGTGGGTTCAATTCCCACCTGGGAGAATGAATTATTATTTATGAATATTTTCATTTCTTCGCTCTGGTACCAAGACTAAGCGCGGCGTTGGATAGCGTCACTTTACACGCAATGCCACAAAAATCTGCGGAAATTGGGAAACGGAGTGTCTTAACACTAGGTTCCCACTGCAAAAAAGAAAAAAAAACTTGCTTACTGTTTTAATTTGTAAGAAATACCTACAAAAGTGCAATGTTTAATTAAAATTATAAGAATCTTGTATTTTGTCAGTCGTTTGTGAAATTATTTTCATACATTATTTTTAACATAAAGTATGTAGTAGTTTGTAGTTTTATTTTACACGAATAAAGATTTTATGGCGCCTGTGTTTCACTTCATAAATTCAACCCTACCTATTTCCTATTTCTAAATCACGCTACATTTTACCATTCAGCTATTTTTTGTTGGGATATTTTGATTTTAATGCAACAGCTCTACCACGATACAAGAATTTGGGTTACTTCAGTTTTCTATTGAGTTATTTTATAAGAATTTCATTAAAAGGAATGAAAAGCACATACATACCTACTTCTTATCAAGTAGTACATGTTATGAAATAAGTTGCGTTAGCTAGAAATTATTAATTAAAATATTATTTTATAACGAAAGTACTATCTTGTTTTTACTATGTTAATAGCTTAAAAAATAGGACACCATAATATATCAGACTTTTTATACAAAAAAAAAATTTAGCTTGAGCCCCGCAACAAGCTTAGAAGCCGTCATGACGCAGGAGCTTAAGCGTGAGATTGTAATCGCGACAGGGTTCGATTCCCACTCGAGAAAATGACATACCTATTTAATATTTAATATTAAAGCGCGGTGTCGAGTTCCACAACTCAACACGCAATGCCTCCAGGATTTGGTGGAAAGTGGAGAACGGATGTGTCTCAACACTACGGTCCCACAGGTTCCCTCTGCCTATCCTTCTATATTCTGGATGTAACGTGAAGTTATTAATAATAAAAAAATTAAACCTAGGTTTCACACATCTAAATTGCATTTTTTTTTATTATGAAACGAAATAAAGTAAATCAACACTAGCTACGAATTATGCGACTACTGGACCATTTTTCAAGTACGTAGATAGACCAAAATAATGTCTTTATAACTGGTTCGCGTGTGTATCGCCAGTATGGGATCACGCGTCCTACAAACTACCTCTTTTCGGATATTATCAATTATCTTTTCTCAGTTGAAAGGCTTTATTACACTTATCTGTACTAATATCACATATTTATGTACAATATGCCGTCGTGGCCCAGGGGCACAAGGACGTGACTGTAACGTGACGGTCGTGGGTTCGATCCCCACTCGAGGAAATAATATATTTATTTATCTGGTGTTTCTGGTGTCGAGGCACAGAGCGGCGTTGAGTTCCGCCACTCAACACGCAATAATTCCCAAATTCGGCGGAAAGTTGGGAAAGGAGTGTCTCAACACTAGGTTCCCTCTGCCTACCCTGATGTGTGCGGGATACAGCGTGAAGCTGATAAAAAAAATATGTACAATTGTCTGAACATGGACATATATAAATTGATTTCAATGTATGAATAAGAAATGTTCCAAGCATAATTTTATAGAACATTTACGTATCGAACGAAATAAAAGTTCAAGGTTTATTTTGAAAAAAATGTCAATAAATTTATAAATGAGATATTCAAGTCTTTTTTGTTTCAAAATAAATGAAAATATTAAAACAAGTTCAAGTATCGAAAAATTATGATAACGACTTTATGGTGTTCTAATAAGACAACATTTATTCAATAGTTCTATACCGACAGCGTTTAAAAAGAAAGCTTTAATTTACTTTCGAAACAATTAAATAACCAAATAACATTTACTTTAAAATATGTTTTGTTATTAACTGATATTTATTTATACATACATATGGATGTAGATATATTTTTTTTAAGAAACACCATAAGGTTTTAATGATTTTCACATCGATACATGGTTTTTAGCGTGCATCACGACGCTGAGCGGTGAGCGCATAATTTGAAGCTACAAGATCTCGGATAAAAGGTCTAACGTAACTATTAGAGGCATTGTTCTCACAAATATTCATTTTTGTTTTTAATTCGCGAAAATATTGTTAAATCTTTACATATCATCAAAACTGATAGATATATATTAAAATAAGTCGAGGCAAAGCGCGGCGTTGAGTTCTGCCACTCAACACACAATGCTTCCAGAATTCGCCAGAAAGTGGGGAACAGAGTGTCTTAACACTAGGTCCCATCTGCTTACTCTGCTATGTGCGGGATACAGCGTAGTTATATATTACTTATAATTAATAATTCTATGGAAAAAAGAATAATTACTTTAAAGTGCTATTTACATAATTATGTCCTTAATACGTATCGAAGTAGGTATATTTTCTACGAAACGAATAAAATGAAAGGGTTTTTATCAAATATAAATATCTCAATACTTACTGTCACGTTTCGAAAGCTTTTAGTTGCGTTTATTATCATCATTTATAGATATATTTGATAGTTTTAGTAGTAATTCACCTGAAACCCATTGCAGCGATCAATAGATAATTATAGTGGCATTACCTACACACTGAACCTGGCTGACCCACCTCGTGTGACTGCGGATACACGTGTAGCAATGACTGTCGTTGACTCTATGAGGTATTATTAAAATTTAAATTAAATAAGATCTTAAAAATACATGTAATATGAAGCAATAACCTAACAGGATGCTACCGCAAACGCAACATATGTGGGTTCGATTCCCACTCGCAAGAATGAATAGGTAATAGAAATATTAAATATTATCAATTATTACAAATTTATGATATATTTATCCCGCACATAGCAGGGTAGGCAGATGGAACCTAGAGTTAAGACACTCCGTTTCCCACTTTCCACCTAATATTTTCGAGGCATTGGATGTTGAGTGGCGGAACTCAACGCTGAGTATTTTGCCTTTAATAATAAGTAATAATTATAGAATGACGAATACCATCTAAACTGGAAAGTTCACCATGGCGCTTACAGGCTACGAGGTAGCTTTATAACACGATATGTTTTAAGGCCGACCTTGCTTTGCCCATAAATTTAACAATTGTGACATGCAAATCTCTACTAACCGCGCTTGATTTATAGCCAGAACGCGAACAATTTGCTTTGCCGTGTCTGATAGCGATAGTTGGGATCAGGCACTACGTTCAGTAATAGATTCGTAGCTGACGTTATTTTTGCTTCGGTTTCGATCGTGGAATTCTCGTTGGAACGCGGCAACACGTATATATCTAGATTTGTATTTTTTTTCCTATTTTTTTTATCTAGAATCTTATGAATTAATATATGCGGGAATCAAGGAATTACCTTGTGCTAGGTTTATTGTGATACATATGTATAAAAAAATGAAGAACTTTTATACTTTTATCCTAATGTTAACATAATTTGTATTAAGATCCTGTTTTGAAATTATAAATTGTGAAGATGATTCATGATATAAGAAGTTAGATAAGATATTCCATACATTAATTGTCAACGATTAACTAATATTTCTCATTGTATTTGTACTGTAAACTCGGCGGGCGATCGTGCGCAGGCGCCACTTTACAAGGTTCCTATAGGCCTCAAGCGATAGGGCTGCCTGTCTATATGTAACGAGCCCACACTCTTAGCTATTATAATTGAATTGATCCACGAATAAATTATCTAGTGATGCGTCAAACGGATGCAGAGGACGCTTGTTAACGTTGTTAACTACAAAATTTGCATCGTATACGTACGGCTTAACATTAAAAAAAACACATCTATACATACTGATAAATAAATAATAATAATAATAGTTTATTAAGCAAGTTTCTTACAAAATCCACTCGTGATTGGAGCCTCCTTTTAAGCATATTATTGCCTGTACCAGGAGACTCCGCTCTTCCATTAGCATTAAAAAATCATAACAATGATAAAAACCTTAAGTTAAAGTATATTATTAAACAATATATATTTAAATAAATATATAGTATGTTTATATATTTTCAGTTTTTAGCTTCAGTTTGCACTTATTTATCTAGGGAGTGACAAAAATTTAAGAAAAATGTATTTAGGTGAATTCAAAGTAGGATACTTACGGAGCATGTAGCGAGTAAAATATTCGCATTAAATCATACCAGTCATAAATCGCACAAACCCGTTCCACAGTTTATCAAAACAATACACAGACACACTTCCAGCGGTACTACGAGAAACGACTTCTATACCTCCGGCTTATATGTGGCATTACTGAGCCTATTGCATAAAGAATAAGGTTGCGCTTGCGCTGCCATCGATATCGCGTTTAGTTTATTATGGAAACAAAACTAAGATCATTTCAAAATTAAGCCTCAAGAATATGATAAATTTTCATAAATCAGCTGTTATTTATTGCAGTGTGGACTTTAAGGTGTTGTAAATCGGTATATTTTAGTTTTATAAGATTTGTTGAGTTAAGACTATCGTACATTGAGTGGAACAAGCCGAATATTGATTATTAGTAAGCGCGCTATTTTGTATATTACGAGCGATGGTAAAAAAGATTATTGCGGTCAGGTAAAAGAAATATTTTACAGAACAATATTAACAACATCCGTGATTTTAAATCTGTTTATGAGAAACTCTTTGTAAGTACCTAATGTTATTTTTTATTAATTTTTGTTCAGCCTCACGCAGTATCTAGCCTGGCCAATTCAACATGTAGCTAGGTTGCAAGGGAAACCTAGTGTTAAGATACTCCGCTCTCCACTGTCCGCCGTAATTTATTGGATCTGTAGGCATTGCGTACTGAGTGACGAAGACTAAACTTAAAACCGCGCTTTGCCTCGACACCAGAGCGAAGAAATGAAAATATTAAATATCTTGTTCCCTGGAGGGAGAATCGAACCCACAACATGTCACGTTTACATTACACGCTTATACTCCTGTGCTATAACTGACTTTAATCTTTTTAAATTCCTCAATAAATTATGATATTAAAGACAAGTACCTACAAGTTAGTACCTATACGTATAATTTATAAAACTGCGATACAAATGCTATAAACAATCCATAGGAAGCGAGAACTAATCGTTTTGAATTACTTTTTTTACACCTATTAACAACATGCGTCAGTGCTTATGTTTACATCATTGCATTCTAGATTATAGATAATACTAAATAGGTACCTATGTATAACAACCATTGAAGCTGGCTATTGTACGCTGTTTACTCTCACGTTAGAACTGTATATCTATACCTAGTTAAGAAAAAAGAAAGCATTGCTTTTTAAAATCCTTCATTAATTTATTCAATCAATTAACACTCAATCTATCCAATCCGATAGATATATGGAACAATCGAAGATTGACGTAGGAGATAGATTATTAATATCGGGCGTAAGCGGATAGGTTGTTGTTAAAAAACGTATGATTATTATGATTATTTTTTCTCTTATGCTTCTCAGATACAGTCGTTACTCATGTAGTGGTATTTTAGTAATACTTATACAAACTATTGTAAAAGAAAATTTTGCACATTATATATTCATTTTAATAATTTATTATGTTTTTAATTACTACTCCTTTAGTTTCATGGGTGAAATATGTATGTTTATACCTACGTAAAAGACATTTTTATAGTTATATTTAAATTAATATTTTAAACTTCCAGTTCTCTTCTTACCTTAATACTCTTTTATACATATATAATATGTATTTTATTTTAAAATTATTATATATATTTTTATGTTCTATTCTCGATAATTTGTATCTTCTCTGTATTCAAACAAGGAAAACCTAAGAAAACATACAATGTTACTTGTGAAAGTTATTGTAAAATTAAGGGCGTAAAATCGAGTCTTACTTACAACCACTTTTAATATGTTTCTTACCAAACTGAATGCCTTAATATCAAAATGTGCCACCGTCATCACTTAAAGGGTTATTGAATTGATATATAAATTATAGCTACTTTTTAAACATCACGCTTTATCCCGCGCATACCAGGGTAAACAAATGAAACCTGGGGAAGTGTGTTAAGACATTCCATTCCCATTGAAACACTCCCGTACCCTACTTTCCGCTGAATTCTCCAGGTATGTTGAGTGGCACAACTCAACGCCGCATTTTTCATTTAAATATTATAATACATAATAAATTAATCTAGAGATTGGATAGATATATAGAACAATCGAAGATTGACGTAGGAGATAGATTATTAATATTGGGCGTAAGCGGATAGGTTGTTGTTAAAAAACGTATGATTATTATGATTATTTGATAACAAATGTATTGTTATCAAATAATCATACGAATTTTAACATAAAATAAAGTATTTTTTTTATTGAGCCAGTCGTGGCGCAGCGGCACAAAGTGTGATTGTAAAACCGACTGGTTATGGGTTCGATCTCCACTCGAGGAGATGAAATATTTACTTAAATTTATATTTCTTTTTTATTTCTTCGCTCTGGTGTCGAGGCTAAGCGCGGCGTTAAGTTCTGCCACTCAACACACAATGCCTCCAGAAATCGGCAGAAAGTGGGGAACGGAATGTCTTAACATTAGGTTCCCTCTGCCTANGAGTTGTGCCACTCAACATACCTGGAGAATTCAGCGGAAAGTAGGGTACGGGAGTGTTTCAATGGGAATGGAATGTCTTAACACACTTCCCCAGGTTTCATTTGTTTACCCTGGTATGCGCGGGATAAAGCGTGATGTTTAAAAAGTAGCTATAATTTATATATCAATTCAATAACCCTTTAAGTGATGACGGTGGCACATTTTGATATTAAGGCATTCAGTTTGGTAAGAAACATATTAAAAGTGGTTGTAAGTAAGACTCGATTTTACGTCCTTAATTTTACAATAACTTTCACAAGTAACATTGTATGTTTTCTTAGGTTTTCCTTGTTTGAATACAGAGAAGATACAAATTATCGAGAATAGAACATAAAAATATATATAATAATTTTAAAATAAAATACATATTATATATATATAAAAGAGTATTAAGGTAAGAAGAGAACTGGAAGTTTAAAATATTAATTTAAATATAACTATAAAAATGTCTTACATAGGTATATACCTACATACATTTTTCACACATGAAACTAAAGGAGTAGTAATTAAAAACATAATAAATTATTAAAATTAATATATAATGTGCTAAATTTTCTTATACAAGTTTGTATAAGTATTACTAAAATACCACTACACGAGTAACGACTGTATCTGAGAAGCATAAGAGAAAAAAAACTTAAATAAACCTGAATACATTTTTACTTTTCAAAGAAAACCATATTTGGAATATACGAGTATATAAATAACATCATTCGTCAACTTTTATGTTCTTTAATTTCATTTATAAAGTACATAAATGTGTTAAAATGAAATAAGAGTAGAAGTTAATAATGACAATGACAAATATAAATAAAATGGACATCGCAGCGGAATATAACAGAACAAAAACTTGTTAAAGGCTTACTTACCAACAAAACGTGCTATCATAGAATAGAAATTTATCGTAAGAATTTTATCTCAGTCGTATCTTAACTAAGCGCCGCCGTACACCGCCGGACGATAATTTACTAGCGCTTAACATTTGAAGCAAATCGGTACGTTGTATTATATTTAAATAATCACAACTCCTTACAACGTGTTACATTACGGTCTAAATTCCTATAGCTATTAGGACCTCCTTATATAGCAGTGTGACATTGCTTGTGACGTACATTTTATTCAATGAAAACTCGGAAAAAATCCTATATGAGTACACGTACTATTATATCGTACATGTAATTACTACCGATAAATTAATTAAAGAAACATTTTTTCTGTGAACAATAGTTTTTTTTATTAAATTTTATTCGATTTCAAAAATGTTAAAGCAAAAGCTTATTGAAATAGAAAATATAAGAAGTTGAAATCGCGCAATTTTCTCCAGTAAAATAGAGCAAACTTCTTGCGAGAGTTAGAGAGAGATGCCCAATACGTCTCTCCTTGTCTCGCACAATCTTTAAACATTTAAAGCTGCATAGATGGCAGTAAAATCGGTGCTACGACTTGAAGTGCTCACTAGTTTCGCCATCTAGCGGAGTATAACTGAACTTTTATGGTACGTTTATCGAAGAGGGCTCTTTGGCAGGTCGTAAACGATTTTACGAGCGGCGGCTCAGGCCCGTGCCCCGATATTACCCGACCGAGTACGGTTGGCGATGCAATATTCGGTGCTTCTGTTGAACGCTATAGTATTCAATTCAACCGGTGTTCATGGGCTTTTATGTGCGATTCAAGGTGCGATTGGATGGCGTGCTCGAGCGTTTATTTGGGTTTATTGTTGGGGTTTGTTTATGCGATTGCTGTTTAACCAAGTACGGGGTTTTGTACATGCCTTTGTTATGATTATTATGTTGTTGTGGATAATGAAGAGCGAACCGTGGGAATTTTTAATTTTTACACAATTTATTGATAAAAAAATTAAATCTAATAGGTATAGGGCATCAAATATATCAGTTTCTTTATGAAACATGAGTGTTTAGATACTTAGGTCGTTTGAATTATAGCTTATTTGGGTTAAAAGTTTAAATCTGAAATATCGAATCTACAAGCCGTTTATCATGGATTTATATTTGAATTTTCCCCAAAATGTAGCTGTGAAAAAGGCAAATCATAAATAAGATCCGATTCAAATTTGTAGAAGATGTTATCGGTATGATTTGTAAGCTCGCACCCAAAAGCGTCTAGTGATGCGCTAATTGCTGTTGCGTTTATCGATAAGCTATATGAATGGGTTTTGTATCGAAACTTATATAATAAACATTTATAATATAATAAATAATTGTAAATTTATTTAACAATATAAAATAAATGTCAAGTATATTTTATGGTAGTTCTAGCTTTGATTTATTTTTATAAAATAAATAAAATACTTCTACTTTAAACGTTTTTATTGTATTTAATAGACCAATAAAGTTAATATGTATATGTCTATATTTCTATCAACATAAATTTCACCACGCAGCTTTTCTGTTCGACAGCGGAAAATAAATAGGTATTTCTACGCGTGTTTTGTTATTCGGTAGATAAAGCCTGCTACGAATTTAAATGAAGAGCGAACCTACGTACTTATAAAAAATGTAAAAAATATAACCGGAAACTGTCGAAAATGGAGCTGACCACATTGAAACTACGATCGATGACTAAAGATTCAACTTTAAATTAACACTCATTTAAATTCGTTGCCTACGACTACTCGCCTACGATATATGACAATTGATTATTTAAGACATTAAAATATTCGTTATTGTGTCTCCTAATAGATATAATAAGACTAATAAAAAATAAAATTATATGATAAGCTCAAAAATAATTATATATCTCGATGTTTTGTTGTATTGCTTGTACTAAGTACTTATGTTTATTAGTAGGTATAAGTTAGACAGAAAGAGCGTAAAAAGTAGTTGTACATCAGGCTGTTAAATTTTCAGCACATTGAGAAACACCATGTTGAGTTGCGGAAGTCAACCTCGCACGTCTTTTAACTAGACCATATTAAACTAATTTAAAAATAAGAGTAAAATAAATGTGTAAGTAAATATAAAACGGCTAAGTGAATTAAAAAAAATAATAATAAGAACGTAAACTGTATTTTGAATAGCTATTAATGTTTGTAGGATGTACCTTGGCCATTGTAGCATATAATATATTAAATGTCCAATGAGCACCGAGCCACCCTGCCAGTAACAAATAACAAGCTATTTGACCGAATAAACTTTTTTGTGTGCCTTACGGAGCCCAAACAATGTGTTATCTGTCCTAAATGTGATTTAACAGGTAATTTTAAGGATATATTACCCTTAAACAGAGCCAGATTTATACTCTGACATAATGTAAAATAGGTAGGTGAGCATCAGAATGAGGAACTACATTTATTTTCATTTACCTCCATTTGTATCGCAGCTCCACGTGGAGATTACGTGATTTAACAAAGGGAGTGCTATAAATCTGAGGGCGCTGTCTTAGTAGGCTTTGTGGGCATTTTTGATATGTGCCTTTAAAAGCTTTTTTCTGTATTTAGATGAGAGTTCATTGTGTAATTCATTAGAGCAAGGGTAGGTCGCCGCGTGGCAGTGCGGCCCGCGGTCGATATCAAGAGATAACGCAATATTTATTGTCGCCCAATGAGATATCCAACAAGGGCGTGATATTTACGTCGTCTTCGCATTCATTAATACGTATAAGTGTCATTACAAACTATTACAAAACTATACTAATCCACAATATAGAAGATTGAATAAACAAATTAGAAAGTGTAGTCGTCTATATGATTTTTAAGAACTTAAATAATCATATACGATACGATACTTTTAATAACGGTATCAAAATAGCTAACAATAAATCAGTACTACGGGTATTTATAGCGTAAGTCACTGTTTCGATTCATTAACATGCTGATCACGTGTCGACCATCATTCGCTTTTACAAATGACTAGACAGCGCAATGCTAATGCTGAGGTGTGATTCCAGTTTTACAAAGATTTGTAAATTAAACTTTTATAGACTATTTGTGTAATTTGATTTATGTCACTAATATATAATTAAAAAACAAAATTCTTAAATATTATAATTCTTATATAAAGAATGTTTATCTTAAATTAGAAATGAATACATAGAATTGTTAAGTAATTTCGAAATTTTGTATCATTGTAATCTAATATAAAGATAGTATCAAATTAGTTGTGGGTGGTCCCATAAACTAGAAGCCGCATTGTCTATTCTCAAATCGAACTTGCTATTTGCATTGAGAACCTACTCGGCATACATTATACAGGTGGCACGGCACGTAAGTAATTAGCGCATATGTCGATATCGCTATATCCATGAATGAAATTCTACATTAAAACTTTTATACATTTTATTTTGACGCATAAAAAGACTAAAGCTGTTGTCACACTATTTTTTAATAAAGCGACGACATTTCAGTTGGATTGAAGTTAATAAAGAAAACAGAGCGGTATTTCACTCTGCAGCAACTGACCTGACCGACCGCCGGTCCAGTAATACGTCACGACTAGACAGCTGCCCCCTCCCCCGGTCCCGGAGCTCCTGCTCCACGCTAGACTGAGATGACAATATCACAAATAACACAAGAGCGATAGGGATCGCACCATCTCGTGAAACATGGCGCATAACGCCCCTTGATTTATGGTGCAGTGTGCCAAAGTTCGAACTTTATGTATGCGTGACGCTACGTGTACAATATTATATTTTATTAAATAAATTTTAATATGACATAACTTATTATCATATCATTTACGAGATAATTTTACTGATTTGTTGTATCGAATGTAATATGTATTATATAATTTATCGAGATGCAAAAATCGATATTCGACCCCGCTCTAAAATTCAGCTGCGACCATAGGGGTCACAGCGCTCATTTTGCATGTCATAGCCAAAGGCCTTGTGGAATGGCAAAATTGTACGAATAATTTCATCTATTTTTATTTTATAATAAGCTCATGCATTATATTATAACATATTATTTATATGGAAAGCTTTGTTCTGTTATTTACGAGAGAATTCGCGTAAAAGAAAAATAATGCTTTTATAATTAGGTGTATGTTGTTGTAATTAAATATATTACACTTCTACAACTCGTTATGTTACAATAAATGTTAATCTTTATAATTTTTCTAATATTTTTATTAATAATATATTTTGTTTTGTTGCAGGTGGGTAAACTTATAGCCACTTTAAGTATGTATATTTCTATTATTTGTAAGGGTTTCGGGCTTTCTTTTCAACTAATATCTGGGCCTGTCATGGCTTTTAATTATATAATTGTCATTACAAATAAAAATATTTCTTAAGAAATTTACTTCTTTTTTTATACAAAACCAGCGATATAATTGTATGACTTAATACAATCAAATATTATGAAATTATTTAAGAAATAGCAATTAATATTCTTTTATTTATATGACGTAATCATAATAAATAGACAAAAAATAAACCTTTATAAATTTGTACTATAGTAGTCAAACATCTAAAGTTAACGCATTATAAGCGCTTACACGGGCGTCGGGTTCACTGGCGCGTACGGCGGGCATGATTAAAATTTAAATATGGGAAAGTCCCGGCTTCATTAAGTGGTTATTAGACACGCTGAGCAAACTGAGCAAACTGAGCAATTTGCTGAGTAAAAATATGCGTAGGTGGGGTACAATACAGCTCGGGTAGCGCCGTAAACATCTTGGTGGCGCGCTAGGTGGTCTTAACTCTCTCGTATTATTTATTAGTTCACCCGCCCGGGTACAGTAGCTACGTGTATTCAAAAGCAACATCTGTCAGATATTGTTGAAAATTTGTTTTATATTTATTATATAAGTAGTTAATATATTAAATTTAAAAATATTGTATTGGGGCAAGTCGTGGTGCAGGGGCATAAGCGTGTGACTATAAATGCGAAAGGCTGTGAATTCGATTCCTCTTTGAGGAAATGACATATTTAATATATATGTTCATTTCTTCCCTTTGGTGTCGAGGTAAAGCGCGGCATTTAGTTCCGCTGAGATAAGAGAGCGATGCAACGTGAAACTGAAAAACGTATATTGTAGGTATGATTAATATATATAAGAAACTCTAGAAATAGCTATTAGTAGTTGTCTACTACTGGCTATTTCCTGGTGTCACTTGCATATATACCTACCTAATTTATTTATAAATAAATAAATAACTAATGCTATTATAAAATTAAAATATATTAAATAGCCGAAGATATTTTAATTAAATCAAAAAAAATGAAAGATTAATCATTATTTTAAAAAATCAGAATAATACCAATGTTTATTAAAATAAACATTGGTATTATTATTAATATTAATATGTTTTGTTATTAGCAAAATCAAACCCGATCCTATCATAACTAGACAACCTAAATCATCATTTATAACTAGCTGTATATTCATTAATAAACTACACCAAAACTCACAAATTAAACACCCTGTATGTAATTACGAAAAATTTTCCGCTTAAATTTTTCCTATAATTATATGAGGACAAATTGAGTAAGATAGCCGGTGTTACGAGGGTACGCATTGTTCATACGATGACAAATAGTATGGCAGATAATACCACACTATCGTGTGTCCAGAGAATTTAGCACTGTTTCCAGCCAATATTCCGCTTGATAATAAACATGGTTCGACCTTTAATACGTTATTACGTACGCAATTATCATTCGAGTTTATTTTAATTTATGCCATCGTTTTTGCATTTTGTGTAAAAACGATTTCCATTTTGATAAATTAATGTAGTAAATAAATAATTTTTTTTAAAAAATTGTAGTGAGTTTTAATTATTAAATAAAATTAATTTATATTAAATAACATATGAACGTGCCAAATTAAGTAGTCTCTATACACGTTATTGTTGTGGGTCCAATTCTTATTGTGGGGATTTTTAACTGTCAAATCACAATTAATTCTTAGTAAGATGTAGAAACGAATGCTTTACTCTGCCTAGATGGACAGTGTCCCTAACACTGTCCCTAAGGGGCGGAATTCAACGCCGCGTTTTTTCCTATCAGAGACACTGTACCATGGGACCACGTTGGCCTCTCTCATGCTATGCATAATTACAAAAAAAATTATAATCAAAAAATTCATGGCTGTTAGTAGATATACCCACTTTTGTATACAAAATATAGATTGGATAAAGCAGACAGTTCGAACTCAACGTTAGTAAGGCAATCCTCGCTGAATCGTGATTCTCGTGACTAAAACTCAATCTAACACTAACTAACCCTCGCTATTTTAACAAGACCTCCCAACACCGTTGTTTGAAGGAATCGGTTCTATATTTATAGAAAGTTAATTAAGAAAGTAAACTATTGATATATAAGAAATGTGTTAAGTTTAAATAATAAAAGAGTAATATATTTGCATCGTAAAATTTCGCATAAAAGTATTATTATGAAAAATATTTTAACAGTTTACTTTAAATATATATTTATGAATATATGGTGATATAACGAAAATAAGAAAGAAGCACATACCAGTATCCATTTAATAATATACCCAAAATATAGGAACATAATAAAAAAACTTCCCAAACTTTCCTATATCTGCCTACGGTCTCGTAAATCTCACGTTTTTTAATAGATAAATAGCGCTTCGCACAAACGAGCAATATCGCATTATTTGCCCTCCCTCAGGAAAGGCCCTCCTGATAAGGCCTCCTTCCTCACACCCTTCATGTTAATGTACTACGCCAGACGTTGACAATCATTTTTTGGCCAACTTGGTTATATTAGGGACCCTGTAATGTATACCTGCAATTATGTTTTCCGTGTCTATTAAAACGGAATTAAAATTGAGGCCAGTCGTGGCGCAGTGGCACAAAGTGTGACTGTAAAACCGACAGGTTGTGGGTTCGATCCCCACTCGAGGAAATGAAATATTTATTTAAATTTATATTTCCATTTCTTCGCTCTGGTGTCGAGGCAAAGCGCGGCGTTGAGTTCCGCCACTCAACACGCAATGCCTCCAGAGTTCGGCAGACAATGGGGGACGGAGTGTCTTAACACTAGGATCCCTCTGCCTACCCTTCTGTGTGCGGGATACAGCGTGACGCTGATTTTATTTATTTAAAACAGAAATTGGTCAGTCACCGACTTACAGATTAAAAGTAGCTTTTATCGCAGTTTTGAGCTAATTTATTTTCTTCCATTATTCTATTCATTCTCAAGTAACGGTAGAGCTTTCGTAATTTATGCAATTTTTTGAATGCAAATACAGGTAGCGGTGTTAATTTGAAAGAAAAAAGTAGTTTACAAAACAACAATTGTTCCACCGTCGTCGGTCTTTAGACGTTACAAAAGTGTGAGCTCACGGTACAAGGTAATAAAATGTTCAAAAGTTCGAAAAAATATGTCGTCATAAACAAAAGCGGTGCGGATGCAAACTTAGATAAAGAACATCTCACACACCTGAGCTAGAAAATTGCTTTTTTCTAAGCGCCTCCAGTTTTTTACGCAACTTTCTCCGAGAATAAAAGAAGTTTCTTGGAAGAACTTTCTCATATTTTTTTTTCTCTTGGCGCGGGGTGTAAATCATGTGAATACCCTAGCGATATGACGTTTGAAAAGTGCAAAAAATGAGCAAAACAATAAAAATATGTTTTGACATGTTTCAAATTTATAGTAGCACTTACAAACATTGCATATTTTATGTTTTGGTGTATCTACTTACAGTGCGTCGTACTTTAAAATTAAGTATAGCTTAGATTATCTCTCATCTAAAAGTATTCAGATATTTTTCTTGTAGAGGGCGCATAAAACAGCAGACCCTTATCACAACTAGTTAAAAACTAATTACTGGGGTGACACCACCTTTCTATAAATCTCGTGGCTCCACGGAATTGCCTTGACAAAAGTTATTTTTAAGAAAAATCCCCTCGAGGTTGGCCCGCCTCGCCCCGCGCCCTTCCCTCACCGCGGTACCCCGCGAGGAATTTATCACGATTTATATTCATGGCATAACAACGCGAGCCAGTTTAGGGCGATACTGCCTAAATTACGATCTTCCAATAAAACTTGTTAGGTACCTATCCTAATTGGAATAAAAAAAAATTTAGCTATTGTATTATCGTCTTGTTTGCTTAATAAATTAATTTCTAAATTTATTAACAATATATAATAAATAAAATTATAAGCATCTCTAAAAATTCAGTTCATAAAATTAATTATTTACGAACAAATAAACTTATAAAAACATCAAAAACTCTAGAAGGGTCGTCGTAGCCCGGAGGCGTAAACGTGCGACTGTAAACGTGACAGTAGTGGGTTTGATTCTCACTCGGGGGCATGAAATATTTAATATTTTCATTTCCTTGCTCTGGGCACAAAAACAACGCCTCGAGAAGACAAAGCGGGGAAAAAAGTATCATTATGGGAATGTAGTATCTTAACATTAAAATCCCAGGTTCCCGCGGCCTATTCTGATAATTGCGGGATACAGCGTGAAACTAAAAGAAACAACTAAATTATGGAACCTACTTTTGTGATATAGATTTGGTTTAAGTATATACATATCTAATTTAATACAAATAACTAATAAATCAGGAGGACATAATTCAGTATACGTAAATCAGGTAGCATATGGTTAGAAATGTTTCGAACAGCCAGTAACTCTTGAACGGAACAACAAATCAGCTGTGGTTTGGGCGGAAGCATTTACTGTCGTTGCAACAACTGCTTAAGGGCCATAACTTATAGGGCCCCGCCTTGATTGGACTGTGAATTTAAATTTGACAAGAATTTTAGGCAATTATTTTGTAGTAAAAACGATAAATAAATCTATAATATAAATCAAATCAATAAAGTTGAAGCTAATAATTTGATAAAGTTAAAACATAATACCTACATACTGTCGTTGAAATTAAAGAGAAATATATTTTGAGCCTGAGAATTTCCGATAACCATTATATAGAAAATATTTTATTAATTAATTACCCACAATATTTTAAATTTAAATTCATTGTAAATATTTGAAATTTTATATATCTAGTAAAAAATCAATACAAAATAGCATACATACAAAAGGATATCCAAATCTTATTCTGCGAGAGCCGTAGCAAAAATTGCTTAGAGAATAAATCTCTAGTAGGATCTGGATATAGCCACTAGATTGTGACAAAGGGGTGTAGCCTTCAGGGCACTGTGGGGGGTGTTCCACCATAATTGATGAGGTTCTTAGCGCAGCAGGGCGGTGTGGAATTATCATCGCGACGCGACACTTCGGTACAAGTCCTCATTAATTTGTGATTAGCCCGCAGTAAGGAGACTTGAGGCTTTCTTCTAATTGCATCACTTTTTTTCTCTTGGAACAGGATTAGAGGACATACGAGCTTGGGGTGGAATTTATAAGTAGCTTTTAGTAGGGATGCATTTTTGTTGGCGGAAGTCAAAGCTTAGAATAAACATTGTACTTTTGAACAATAAAGAAAATTGTAATATCCTCAAATTTTAGCTGTAATTATATCAAATGACTATTTAGTTCAAGATTTTTATTAAATTTATTGTATTTAAAGCTGGCATAGTGATAATAATTTAACATTATTCTATGTGATATTGACATTAATATTGCACCATAAAGAAGAAAAATGTAATTATAACGAAAATTTTGTTATAAGTCCGACAGATTAGAGAAACAATGTGTATAAATAAGAACGGTTTATTACTTAATCTTAAGGATAAGCAAAAAGACGAGAGGAGGCTGTAATATCTAAAAACTCAATTCATCCCTCAATAAATATCTTAAGCATCATTTACTGGGAATGAGGCAAAAACGTTATTCCCCCATATTGTTTATTTAAGGTGGATTTGTTGAATATTTATTCTCGTACACACATACTTTGGGGGCGAATGTATGCATGTCAGAAGGAAGTCTAAATAAAGTAGGTACCTTTTTTTTTAAATATGTACAATATTTTTCTTGTTTCATTTGTATTTAAAGGTATCGATGTCAAGAGTTACATCTGCTGGTTTACTTACAGAATTATTTGAAAGGATCAATTGTCGAAATAGAGTACGTTTTGTGATTTTCTACTATTTAAAACTTACTTAGCTACTTTTGTTTATAGAAATAAAAATATCAATCTTGAGTATCTAAACGTGCAAAAATCTTTTATTATTTATATTTCATTTACTATAAGTTCCATAATACAATCTGCGCTCTATAATACTAATGTTGTCGTATACATTTCAGGAGGTTGTATTATATCTACTTCCTCATACATTTCGTAAGTGCTAAGCTAAGAAAACCTACAAATTAGATAAATTCGGTTAGAGGGGTTTGGTTGGAGCCAATTTGTCTGATTGCTACCAATGTGTCTCAACCTGCCTATGTATATATCTCAGTTTTCAATAAATTCTGACCCCCGCCCTATCAATAAATATTTGCGCATGATTAATCCAATAAACTTACAGTGCACTATTAAATTATTCTTTTTTTTATTCATTTAAGAAAATGTAATGTATTGTAAAGGGGCGTTTTATCTTCCGTTGCAATTCAATTGAATATATAATGTAGTAGATACCTACATATAAATCAGCTATCCGTCTACTCAATCTAAGATAGAGTGATATTATTAATAATAGAAAGTATGAAAAACATTAAAATATATTTACACAAATTATTAATAAGAAAGTATTTAAAGCTCTATAAAATATTAACGGGCTACAGGACCTATACCTAACCGGTACTGTTGCGGTAAAAAACGAGCCACAAAACTGAGAGATCGTAAAACCACATTAAACAAAGCCTAAAACATACAACAAATTGTTAATAAGTAGTGCTGTAGGCATTATCGTCGATGGCACACGCCTTTTCCGCATCCCCAATTGAAACGAGGGGAAAAAATCAAACGGTAAATATTGGAAAGCAATCCGGGTGATTCTATTAGATTAAGTAAACTTGCTCTGAGGTTAGGGAGTAGGTACTTTAACGAGGCTTGATTTGTTTTGATTTTTCCGATTGTGCCCAAAGAAAAGTAGGGAATAACTACGTACAGAAGTTTAACTTAGTAGCAATTTAAAATAAATATTATAAAACAATTAAATTTGACTTTTTTTATGTTTACGAATACATTGTTTATTGTAATATCTGTTCTAGCGTTCTTAAGTTATTATGAAATATGAAACACAAAGTAAAATACAATATCTTTTCTAAAGATAACAAAGATTTCGTGTCTGTGGCTCGCGTGCAGTAACAGATGGAAATATATTGCAATTTAGCTGAGCTATATCTCAATAGGAATCGCCAATAAGGGAGATTCCTTTTATTCGTCTTTACCACTTCCTTATATAATAATACCTAATTTCTTAACTATCTTATCAATAAACTTAGAAATATAATACAACAAAAATATTTCGTCACTAGTTTTTTATATATATAAATAGGTATAACGTAGGAACATATAACAAGGCAAACATCGTTTTTTCATCAGATTTTAAAAGCGCCCGAGCGTAGCCTAAATCCTTAGATCAAGATAAGCTGGCACATTCAAGATATTTAAATCGATTTCCCCAATTTTCCGACAGAGGGCTCTACGGCCCGACTCAATTTATCCGGTGTCGCTGCGGGGCGAGCGAGCATTGTTCACCAAATGAACTACGTTCAATCTACGGCGTTTACACCACTAACTACATCGGGAAATTTGAATATGATCTCGTAATATGGATGGCATCTCTTATTTTGCAGTGATTGCTTTCATTTGACTGCTATTTTAGTTGGCATAATTGAAGATAAATTTCAAATTATATACATGTTGTTTATTCAGGATGTTTCATATGATTTAGCATTTTATCATATAAATATATTCAATTAACATATATTTATTTTTATTACAAGATCACTTATAGTCATTAATCAAGACAGCAAACCCTTTAAATTTTCCTCCATTAAGGAGTTTTGCTTATTTCTCCCGACCGGAACCTATTTGTTGGGTTGCTATTTAAAACATTCGCCCCGTCTGTTTACATAGATCAGATACGTTCAACAAAGGATTTTGTAATTAAGAAAGATATTTTAAGTCAGCGGCAGCTTGGCTTTATACGCAAAATGAATTTACTGGATTAAGTGCGTTTCAACTTTTGTTAAATTGTGTTTTGTTTCTTTATTGCTAAACAGAATCTAAGTTAATAAAGTTGCGCCGTTGTTAGAAATAGCACAGCCAAATTAAATATCGCTTCGCTTTTGACAGAAAATTATAAAATCGTAAATTTATATATTGTATAGAACAATGGACATTTATTAATTCTGGGTATATTTTACATCGGGCCAATATCCAAAAGATAGATATAACACGCAAGGCAATAACTCGAACTGCTCCTAAATATAAATTTCCGAGCTCCAACCCCAATTTAGGAGTGCATTATTTTCGCTTTCGCAGACATCCAATACAATTAAAATCTTCTTTAATTAAGGGACGACAATGAATCATTCGCACGTGGCGCACCGAGTTTTCTCACTTGTATGTATGTATCGCCTTAACTCAGGAAGCTGTAACATGAAGGTGGGATGTACAAAAATAACCCATAACGTAGATAGCCTATGGCTCACATTAAAACTTAAATACAAGATATTTAAGGAATAATTTCTATTGTTTTCTTGTATCTCTTTTGACATTGTCGCATTGTCCGCCATATTTACCCGTACGTGAGGGATGTTTACAATAAGTAAATAGGCAAGGCAAAACCTATTTTACTATAGATTTTGCTTCTAAATTGATTAAATTTGTTTCTATATCATCACGAATGGAGGTCTCTTAAGACTAATTTCTTTTAGCGTTTTATCGATAATTAAACATTTAGGCATTTCATTAAGTATAGAAATGTTAGACGCTTAAATGCAACCAAGAATGTTTATTGCGCCCTTAAATAGAAATGCTTTAAATTCCAGTAGAGTGTGCAAGGGTTACAAAGTATATATAAATTTTAGTTATTTACCAAGTCCTTATATAATGTTAATACTACTCCGTATTTATACATAATATTTTATGATATATTCTATTTATGTAATGATTTGTAACAATTAAAAATTCCTTCGAAATTGAGCACCTATTTAACAATTTGTGTATACATTTTATTTTTAGGATATTGACTGTACCAACAGGTCAAACCTATAAAACGTATTGATTGAGTAAAGTCCATATTACAAATAAAAACTTGAAAACAGCAGCTTGTCAATAGAATTGACCGTATGCAAACATACGAGAACGATTCCTAAAAAAAGAAAATACTACAACGTTCCCCAAATTTGAGGCAAAACCAGTTAAAAAAGATCACCAAAACGAGGTGCGAGTCCGGCCATCCGTCGGGAGTTGTAATTCTAGTGACAAATATCGAAAGCCACAATTCATATTTGCGCTATCTGTGCGCTCGTGTCGCCATCTGTGCCGCAGGGACGCTATTGGTTCTCCATCAAGCGGGCGTATGATCTATTTTTGTTGGAAATAAAACATTGTTTTATTTCCTCCGGGAAATGTTTTTTAAGTATTTTTAGGGTTCGTACGTGACATGTTATTTTGGGGAGCAGTTTTTTAGATTAACTTTCACTATAATAACTTGATAGGTGCGATGGAACAACCCTATGTACCTACGGAGCTTACACGGCTGTAGGTACTCAATATAGATTAAATACAAATAATATAAACAAAAAATATCCTTTTTGGAAAAAACATAAATAATTTGACCATAAACTAAATCCATTGCAATAATAATTAAAGCAATATAAAATTCGAACAATAAAAACGGCAACGTCAGAAAATAGTGCGTCGCGATACAGAGCAATACATACATTATTATCGAGATCGAAAATTTCACGTGCCCATATAATTTTAAGCTCGTAAAGCCCGAACAATAATTCACTGGGAGCATTTGCGGAAAATGCATTTTATTGTTAAAACGTGAATTTTATTTATCGTCGACAGTAGTGGGGGGTGTGTGGGGCGGGGGGGTGATTTGCAGTAGCGGCGCGTCGAACCCACCCTTTGGCACGGATTATTTATACTAAAGGTAATTTCCCCGGTTCATTATTGGGAAATGCAACATTTGTGCATTTCGCGGGCTGTCATTTGCAGTTCATTAAAAATAAGTTTCGACCGCATGGATTTATCAATTTTTATCTCGTTTTCATAAGAGATGATAATATTAATCTAGAGGTGAAGTAAACGATCCTTTTTATTAAAGTTGCTCTACAAAAGTTCCGCTGTAATTTACTTGATGCGATCTTAGAATAAAAACTTGGCTATATTACCTGAGTCCTACAAATCAAATTACACGGCCAATTTAAAACGCTCAGTTAGCAGTGAATAATTCAAAGATGAGGTACGGTATTTTATTCTACTATCTAATGCGCGTAGAGGCGGTCTTGTAAGGCGATATTCATCGCGTTGCTTGGTCAAGGTCTTGGGAAACGCCTCTATCAATAAAATTTATGATTAATAGTTGCATATTGATATTACATTAATGCACAATAATTTAATAGTAAGTAGATACTTAGTGATACTATGGTATTATTATTTTGTATTAAGTTTAAGCTACTGAACTCGAAAAAATCAGTGGAACGGAGTGTCTTAACACTAGATTCTCTGCTACGTGCGGGATACAGCCTGAAGCTGATTTTTAGTTAATATTGAGTTTTGCACATTATATATTTAACCAAAGTAAAACAATAGTAAATAAAACCTACTGAAAAAAAAAATCAATCAATTCCAACTTTTCAGACTGAACTCGACATAAAAGAAACAAGTTGAAACTCAATGAAAGTCGTTAGAGATTTCTTTCTTCATCCCACGCTATTTAAGGTGGAAAATGGAAAACAAACAAAAGAGCAACTCTTTTAAAACCTATTTAGTTGCAATCCCCAGATAGCGTCTACCGCAGTACCGTTTTTTTTCCCGCTGAAAAGCCAATTTGGAATGAATCACTGTAACAGTGGCTAGCAGCTGCGCTAATTTACCTACGGTCGGACAGTCTAATGCGAGTCGTTGCCTCGTAAATATCGAATCGCGACCGAGCGCCGAATATCGAAAGCCGGCATTAGTCGGATACAGCTAATACACACGGGGGCACGTGTCATAAATTATCGCGTGTTCATTTGGCCCTCGATGTTTAATCTGTAGAGCGCGGTCGTCGTGTTATTTTGAGTTGGTCGTACAATGCTGAAATTTGCCTACTAGAATGTAGCATTAGTATCTATTCAAGTATGAATACAGATATAAGAATGTCATAGAAATATATCATCGCTTACACAAACTCAATTTAATAATAATATCTTTAAATATCTGACACATTTTTAATTACTTTCACGCGGTATCCCAAACAGGGTAGGCAGAGGGAATTTAGGAATCTAGTGTGAAAACACTATACTATTCCTATTAAAATACTTCCGTTCCTCACTTTTTGGCATTGGGCATTGAATGGCGGAACTTTACACCGCACTTTACCTCGTCACCAGAGCGAAGAAAATGAAAATATTAAATATTTATTTTGTCAAGGGGGAATCGAACCCACAACCGGTTGCATTTACAGTCCCACGCTTTAACAACGACTGGCCTTAAATTCTCAATGTTGACAAACTAAAATTATTTAATGTTACTATATAAAGAATAGCAAATAAGCATAATAAGTATATTTATATTTTAAACATTTACAATAGCCATTAAAACAAATCAAACGTACAATAGTATAGAACGTGGAATGATGTCGAGCGTAGTACACACTCTGTCCCTGTCACGTAGTCCGTGATATAGGACAACGCAATGTATGCCAGCACATACATACATATGTATACTCAATTTAATTCGCACCATTTAAATCTACACAAAAAAAATAAAGAAATAGATAGCAGCTAGTTGTGGCGTATATGCACAAATGTAATACGACTGGTCGTGGGTTCGATCCCCACTCGAGGAAGAGGAAATATTTTTTAAATTTATATTTTCGTTTCTTCGCTCTAGTGTCGTGGCGTTGACTTCCGTCACTATGCACGTAATGCTTCCTGAAGTCAGCGGAAAGTGGTGTAACGAACTTAACAATAGGTTCCCTTTGCCTACTTTGTTGTGTGCCCGCGCAGCATGAACCTGATTTAAATAGATAGAATATTTACTTACTTCAAAGATAAGGAATCTTGTCATTTATCATGGATGTCTTATCAAATACCTTTTGATATGCAATAATGGCAGCAATGTATCAAACTAGCTATCTAAGTTGAACGCAATTTGAAGTATGGTGGCTTTTAAGGAGCTTTCACCCCAAAAAGAAGGTGGCGCGGGGGTGTTGCCTTATCGCGAAACTGCAGGCACTCCACCCGTTTACCTTAAGATCTTTAATATTAAATAATATACTACAGTTAAAGCCGCTTTTAATATACTACCTGCTTCATCGGTCATAGGTACCTACGTTAGAACTTTCCTTTGCCGAGCATATCTAAAAAAAATCGTGTTTGATTATATTTAAAATTTAAAAGAAAATAGTTTACAACCTAAAAAAAATTGTTATTTTAAAATTAATTTAGTGTCTAAATGATCATGAAGAAAAATCTGGCAGAGTTCATGTATCTGCATATCCGCATGCCATCATGCGATGCGTGCGCCGCGGGGAATGAAGATGTTAAATAATAAAGGCGGATGGCCGCATGCTCGACACACGCACGGCCATGCTCTTTTAATTTAACCGTGTAATAAATATTTATCAATAAATTCTGATTGAGTTTTAATATTTATCCTGGAGAGATACTATAGTAATGGATTCGACGCGATCAAAATTAAAGATTTATTTTATGTAACTTGCCTTGAAGTACAGAAGGTTCCATAATAACTCCCAACTTCATATACGCACAAGGTTAATTAAAACGGTTAAGTGCTTAAGATTCATATATGTATATACTTAAACTTAAAGTTTTTGAGGCAGTTGTGGGTTCGATCGCACTCGAGGAGATGAAATAATTACTTAAATTTATATTTCCATTTCTTCCCTCTGGTGTCGAGGACAAGCGTGGCGTTGAGTTCTGCCACTCAACACGCAATCCAGAATTCGGCAGAAAGTGGGAAACGGAGTGTCTTAACACTAGGTTCCCTCTGCCTACCCTGCAGTCTGCGGGATGCAGCGTGAAGCTGATTTAATTTTTTTTAAGTTTTATTTGTAAATTGCAAACTTAAAAGTGTTTTCATTATATTAATTGGAAGTTATGTTACTTTGTATAAGTATAATCTTGTCGTTTATAATCTTGTAAAACTAGTTAATATATAGTTAGTCATTTTTTTAGAATAAAATATAATAATAAAAAAATATTAAACGTATTATAGAATTACAAAGCAAACTTGTAACAGCGCTATAAATTAAAAATTCTTATTTGAGCATTCATTGATACAGAAGTTGCCAGCGAATAAATTTGATTAATAGTATATCTTAGTAGATTGTACAATAATAAGCAAATATATAAGACTACAAAAATAAATTTTCTTTAGTTTTGACATTACGAACAACCATCTATTTATATTAATAAGTAAGTACCTATCATAGAAGGTTACAATAATAGATCTGCCTTACAATATCATTAACAATTAAAATAAGTTATACGCGGCTAAGTTTCGCAGTTTATTACATGTTTTGTAAACATAACATGTCTATTACGTGCATTGTCTCATAGCGGGTAGGGTCGCCATAAACTATGGGAGTCGTGGTGACGGCGCGTGGGTGCTGATCTACAGCTAGCTTCATATTGTTTTCTAATGACTCAATGGCGATATATTTGTAAATTTTAAATGAAGTCGTGTTTGAAAATTAATAATTTGTATTTTTTTATACAATATTTTTTTAAGTTTAATATATAACTTTAAGTACATTTTGAATAAATCAGCTAGAACAGTTTTTATTGTCATCTGGAATTCAATTTGAGCATAAAAAATAATCGATTGTTTCAATATATTTTGTAGCGTGACAGGTTTTTTTTTCATATATAAAAAAATATTTCAAGAGCGTGGTGTAGGTACCTATCTAGGTTGAACGTGACGGTTTAAATGTTCAATGGCTAGAATTTTTAAAATTAGTAGGTATTTGTTCCTTCAATTGTGGAACCCAATTTGTAAGTGAAAAATCGAAAAATTAAAAAGTTGCCATTCTAAAAATAGAGATGAAAGATAATAAGTGCAAAATTATTTATAATAATCAAAATGACATAATAATATACTAAATTAACTGCAGTTATCGCTTTTAATAATGTGAAAATCTGTGCGTTTGGCATTATCCTATTATAATTATGAAAGTTATGGCCTATTTTATTGACCCCAGTTCCACACTATTTTACACCGCGCCGCACATTACCAAAATTAGAATTTATTGCACGCGCAATGAAGTGACTTAGCCACAGTTCGCCCTGAGTAAGGTCCCTAAAGTATACGAGTATGTCAAACAGAAGAGATAGGGAGGGAAATCTTGATTAATTTGTGTAATGTATTTTATATATTGGCTACCTACTACTAGCATATAGATGATTACGTAAAATGGCAACACCAAATTTCATAATTTCTTAAAACAAAAAATAAAATTTAAAACTCACTTGGCACAAGTTCAAAAGAAATATTAATATCGATAAGTAACGGTGTATTCAATTTAAACTTAATAAAAGGAAACCACATCGCCACACACATAATTGTCATTTCCAATAAAAAGAATAATGTTGCTATATTATAAAAATTAGGGTCCCAATTTCAATAGGTACCTACTTTATTTGAAAGTGGGTGAACGGCATAATATACTTAGTATCGAAGACCATGTGACCGCAGAAGATGGATGGCTCTCTTGTGTATAACTAATGAGATTTTACTGTGTTTGCCTTGATGTATAGATACATGTAGGTGATATAAGATTGTGTGTTTTATTTTATTATAAAATATAATATTATAAAATAAATTTAAATAATATTCTAACATTTTGTCTTACTTTTATAAGTTTCATCAGAATACTAACCTAAACCTTTGAATACGGTCGTGGCGCAGGGGCAAAAGCTTGTGAATATAAACGCGACAGGTTGTGAATTTGATTTCCACTGGAAGAAATGAAATATTTAACATTTTCATTTTTTCGCTCTGGTAACGAAGCAAAGCGCGGTGTCGAGTTTCGCCACTTAACACATCCAGAATTTGACTGAAAATAGGGAACGGAAGTGTTTTAATGAAAACGGAGTGTCCTAACACTGGGTTCTCCCCCTGCCAACCTCCTATACACGGGATATAGCGTGAAACTAAAAAAAAAACGACAACAATTTAATATATTAACAACAATACATTAGATACTGTATTAGAGATTCAAGTAATCAAGCATGCCTTAGCTACGTACTCTATTATTCAGCACTAAAGCCATTGCAGACTCCATGCACTATATTAACTCACTACACAGCCACTTAAATATTCTGGTGCAGATCAAAAGATGCATACGTTTAATTAAAGTCAAGCGTTTGGATTATTTTTGGACTGCTTATTTGTTTAAACAGCATTTATCTTTAGATTTTGAATACACGTGAAGGTATACCTACAAATACGTTATAAATATTATGAATGTAATTTCTTCTTCTTTAATGTTAATTTCTGATATTGTCCCTTATTTTACATCTCACTGATAGGTATATTTTTTATTGAGATTAGACTAGTAGACTCCAGAATTATACGGAAAGTGGGGAACGAAAATGGGAGCGCAGTGTCTTAACAGTAAGTTCCCAGGTTGTCTCTGTCTACCCTGAAACTACACTTTGAAATATACAAGAAAATATACTTTTATCGCGTAATTAGATAATAAAAATATATAGCCAATTTCGCTCATATAAACTTTGTGCATATTATATGTCAATAAACAAAACCATCGTATTGTGCGGATCGGACGGTCGGGGGAGGTGTGGGGAGGTGCCACCCTCAACAAAATTATGTACGACGAACTGGGACTAATATATCAAGGGGAGGACGTACCGAGCTAAGGAGACTGGGTATTATGGGGTGGGCCGGTGGAATACTTAAGAACCCTGTGACACCCTATTAAAACACACGACCTGCATTTTTACGTAGACGATTTAATTTGGTGCGCCGCGGTTGGAATTCCTTTTGCATTTGAATTTACCACTGCCTACTAAATAAGCAAAGTTTTAATAAAAATATATATTTTTTATTATCAAATGATTTTGTATATTACAAAACTAAATTTCTACTGATAAAAAATATATGCTGCAAAACAAACGTTGCCCAGGAAAGATATCATGAAAATTAGATATTTTAAAAAATATTTAAGAATAGCATACAAAAAATACAAAAATATTTCTAGCTGTAAAGAGGAAATCACTTCTATTTCAAAACAATTCTAGTACTTATTATAAACTCTAAACCGCATAAATATATCAACGCGAATATGATATGAGCGGTGCATCTAAACGGTTTCAAGCGACCAATATTACACGAAACGAGGCGTGAAACACACGGCGCTCAGAACGCATCCGGAATCATAATTCCAAAATAACTTCCCTACTAACCCTCCGACAAGCCCCGCTTTTTTGGGTAAAGTGGAATCCCCGTCCCACCTTTAATTCCCAAGATAGAAATAATTTGAAATTGGATCATCTATCTGCTTGGCTCCAAACAAAAATAAGTTAAGCGTGGTATCCACTATCGATTTATGTACGCGAAATTATATTGAAATGTCTTATTTTAGTTTATCATAAGTTAAATGATAAAGAAATCCAGTATATGCAACTAGTTTTTTATATACAGAAGTAAAATAATAAAATTGTGTTTATGTATTTAATTTGTTTTATTACATTTATTCCATTAAAACACATATTATCTTATCAGTAATAACATAAAACATTTAACACAAAAAAACATTTAACTGACTATAAAAACCTTTAAAGGAGATTATTACAATCAATTAAAAACTCAACTTCTATATGTTTTTAATTTAATTAGAAACATAATTTAATAATAATCATTTAAATGATTAATTATAAATATATATTAAACTCATAAATTATATGATAAAATAAACAAACAATATAAATATAAATGTAAAATATATTTAAAAGGTGGTCCACAATTAATTTTACGAGCGATCCTTACGTTTACAAGGTCATAAAACGAGCCGTAAACACGTTCATCCATTCACTCTATGTTTGCTTACCGTTTTAAATGTAAATACGATTACGGCAACCATTTATATGACGATTACTCAAATAAAAATTAAAAAAAAAAGCTCTTGTTCCATTTTAAGCTCTAACGTTTTAGGAGAAAAATAAAAAATCGGAAGGTACTGTCTTTGAGTTGTTGTAACCCACAGTTGATCCTCTCCAGACTTTGGGGGTGGATAAATAATATGCGCGTTTTTTATTTCACCTTTGACACTTTAATCCAATTTGTTTCCTTATATCCTGCCTTGGGGATGAGAAAAAATTTGTCTTTATAATTGCTTTTTTGACTATATATATCTCCCTGTAAAATAAGCATTCGCTTCTGTCCCAAAAGAGTGCCTGATAAGGTTTATTAATAATCCAGTTTTATAAATTGCTTCATTAAATTTAAGCAGTACCAAAGACTTTTTTGCTTCACTTTATTTAAAAAAAAATATTAATTTTTTTTTAATGCATATTGCTGTTAACTAAGGGAGGAAGTATTTTTATTTCAGCTTCAGCCAGTTTTAATTTCGGCTAACGATTGCCTCCAGAAATCAGCGGAAAGTGGAGAGCGAAGTGCCTTAACTAACTTGGCTCTCTCTGCCTACCGTGCTACATGTGGGATACAGTGTGAAATTGAAAAAAAAAACCTATTGTAACGATGAAATGAATATTAGTCATTTATCATTGCATTATGTTAAACAAACTTATTTAACACTATTCTTATTTAGCATTAACTCTTAACGTGAAGTAAAAAAAATATATATCTAACAACCTCAAAGTGTAAAGTCGTGCCGCCATCACCGAGGTCACCATGGCGATTCTTTTTATAGCCAACTAAGAAAATTGGCTCATTAATCTTTTAAGATAAATGTTCAGGGCGTATTAGGTCCGCGTTATCAGCAAGTAACGAATGGTAGTGTGGATTCCTACCCCTTTATCACCAACTTCTATATTTGGTAATCGGAACTGATAGATTTTTAATTTTTAACATTTGACAAAATCGAGTTATAAAGAAGTCATCAAAAATACTTATTTAGAAAACGTATAAAAACTTGAACGCAGCGGGATTCGAACCCGCGCCTCCTGGAAACCGACCAGGTAAATAAGTATTTTTCTTTCCTAAGTGTGGAATAACACTTTAAAAATGTTTAAAAAAGTCATCAAAAAATTTATAATTAAAATAAAATATAAATTAATTTTATATAAATCAGCACACCCATTGTTGTTTATAAACTAAGTAGGTAAATACGTATATATATATACAGCCTCTACATTATTTTTCTTAACCTTATCTTTACTGCTTTAATATCAAATCAGCAGCTGTTACAATATGATTTATAGCAATTGAATAAGGATGCAATTCTCGGTGATAAATAGCTTATATTTTTTTTTTATCAACATTACATGAAATATGTATAAAGGTTTACATATTTAAAGAGAACTTTGTAATTGTTGTTTATAGACTGTTAGTGACGCAACATATAGAACATAGGAAGATTTATTATATTACTTATTTTAACATTAAATAATGAATAATAATACTCAATGTTTATGATGTAGAGCTTATAAAATTTTATGGATTTGTATGTACATCGAGCTTTTAATCTTATTTTTGGTTTTTAATAATTTATTTAAAAACAACACACTATAAATTCTCAACGTCACAGTTGCACGAAATAAATTATATTTTAGGGATTATGTTTAAATGCAAATATTTCCTTTAGAACGACATTAAAATATGTGAGGGCACGATAAAGTCCAGCTGGTTGAACCAATCCAAAGTTATTTATCGTGCAACCTAAATGAATTTGTGGAAAATAAAACAACTACTTTGCGGTTATATGGAACAAAGAATAAAATACAATCTCAATGTGAATCAGAAAGTAAAAAAATATTATTTATTAAGTATTATTGATAAAAATCGACGTTAAGCCTAGTAACTAAAGAAAAATGCGGACAAACGTCAGAACATAAATCAGCGATATCCGCGTATCTCAGGCGAGAAAAATGCAAGTGACAAATGAAATCGCACCTGAACCTACAACAAGTGGTTAGATCACTGTATTTAATTACTGGTTCCGGACGCAGATTGTCCGATAGCCATCTACATTCTATATCTATGTATAAGGAATTATGTACATCTTGAAATAATAAAATAAAATAGCGATCATAAATAAATTATTTACATTCATTTACGTTTTCATAATCATTTTTAATATGTATTTTTTTCTGTTGTACATAAAATATGCAACATAGATAACCAAATTTAGAAATTACATACCTACATATTTACATTAAAGTTATATATAGGTATGCTGTAGAGTTCTCTAATCATTTCTTTAAAAAACCCACAAAAAAAACATTTTCGGTTTAAAAAATATGAAAAATACGTAATTCAATTTTATGGTTATTAGCTTTGTCATAATTCATTTACATCTTCTATTTTTTATGATTTTAATATCTTTCTACTAATAAAAAATACTTCTCTCTAGATTTTAAAATTTTAAAAAACATTAGAAAATCAAAACTATTGACTTACTTCACAAATATTTTCCAATATTCGAGTACGAACTTAATAAAGTGAAAACGTGAACGATCGACTGTATTAACATAATATATGAATAGATTTATTTCGTCGGGTAAATACAAATGAGTGGTGGTCTAGTGAGGTAATAAATCTTGTCGATGTCTCGGCATGTCGCGCGTCGGGTTAAAAGCTCGATAACCGAGACTCACACACCTACCCGAGTCAACAATAAGCCGTGCTTTGTTTTATTTCGGAACGTTCCTCAGATCCGAACAGATATGTATAAGCTAAATATTTTATGCACAAATATATCGATATATAATTGCTTCATTACGTCCCTATGTTGGTGTATAAAATATGTGGGAGTCGTTTACAGGTAGTTTCGCTGTCATTATATTATTTTAATATCGATTTTATTGTAAAAAAATTACTCAAAAATAAATATAAGTAGATATGTTATAGATTATAATAATAACATCTATGCTTATTTCATTATGTTTTTAATATATACCAAAAATTACAGATCAATCAATTAAACATCAAAACTCCCTTTTTTCACAAAAAAAAAAAATAACAAAATAATATAATGTTATTATAATTGAACCGAGAACATCCTGTAGGCATCATTTGGAAAGCAGACGCGTCCTGGTGTCAGTTGGTTCTGTGTCGCTATCGTTGTATCGCCATGTCACGCCGTTTGCTTTATGGTGCCAGCTCGGGTGTAATATTTCATGAGGATCGCACGCCATGATTCATTCCACTTCACTTTTTTAATTCTCGAATATACCTTTAATGAAGGTGGAACAAAGATAATAGAATTTAAAACGACCGATCCGACAGTTTATTTCGATGTAATTGACCTCACTAAAGTTTTCTTGTACGAAGCGACTTACTTTACTGTTTTGATGTACTAAGGTGTATTTAATGAACGCCGACCGCCACTAATTAAAAATAACAAAATTTTAAAGAAATGTATCGAGAGTAAAATGGGTACCTACTCTGGTGAAATACGCGAGTTTAAAATTGCGACCGTGGCTGCCTGGTTGTCAGTTATAATTGGCTGAACTTGTTGGTGGACTCGTTGCGATTTTTTTTTACTCCGCCCTCCACCGACATTACTCTTCGTCTCCCGCGAGGGACGTAAATTGAGGACATAGAGGCCGTGGATACGGGCATTGATGTGACGTATGAATACGGGAACATGTTATGTTTTATTAAAATTCAAATTTAAAATGGAATTTCCTAACAGCATCGGGTCGTTTTAATTACATTCGTTTTCACAATTGTTTTGTATATATTTTCGCATTGTTTTTAATAATTACGTGAACATTATATTGAAGCAAATAACAGGACCTTAAAAATTTAAATGTGTTCTACGAGTACTTTTTCTTCGTTAACTTACACTGTATTCCGCATATAGTAGGGTAGGCAGAGGGCATTTGAAAATGTAGTGTTAAGACACTCCGTCTCGTTTCCGCGCTTTTCGTCTCGTTACCAGAGCGGGAAAGTAAAAAAAATATATAGCAATTTTCTCGAATAGGAATCGAATTTACAACCTGTCACGTTTACACACACTTGAGTCCCAGTACCACTACTGGCCTAAAATGCATACGTATTCTACTAAAAGCAACATTTACGTCCAGTCCAGCGCGGGCCCGGCGAGAGCCGACCGTCCGGTGGTAGTGGGAATCTTTACATAATTCATAACCGTTTATGCATATCGGCGCAATTGACACGTGTAACACTTGTTTCGCTTGTTTTATTTTTGTAAAGATTTATAGTTTTGCGTGTTCGCCCTTTATACGGCACGTATTTTAGAATTGTGTTCAATTGACTTTGAATTTATATCTTTGCTACATACCTACATACTTTTTCTTCGAATAGCGACAGTTAAATATTCGACTTAAATACGCTTGATTGTTAGCAAAATTTTTTAACTTAAAAAAAAAATGTTACCTAAATAAAACAGATTTTATTTACAACGAAATCTAAGAATAATTTTCTAAAATAATTTCAATCAAAAAATTCAACTATAGCAACGCGTATTTTCACGCAGCGAGTATTAATTTAATAAAAGTGCAGCAGCTTAACTTAAGCCACAGTAAATAGTCCGTTCTTCGTGGCTAAGCCAAAAAACTGCAACTGGCTTATAATAATTTTAAATACGAGAATTTATTTATGGCGAAGCTCATTAACTTCTCGTGGCTTTAATTTTTTATTTTATTTTTATATTTCTTTTACTACTACAAGAAAAAGATAATTATCTATTAGAAGATAGACATACGTAGGTACTATTCCTATGTAGGAATAGTTAAAACAATTAAAAAATCATCAATTTTAATTAATCATTTTCAAACAAAAAATTTAAATATAATATTATAGTTTTTATAATATATTTAAATCAAACTTTGTAAAAATACCTACTGGCCGTCGTCGCCTCAAAGTTAATAGAACTCATAAACCACTCGAAGGAACTTAACGGTTTTAAAACTCTAGACAATTTTATTTCAGTTCTTTTTCTTTAAAATTTTATGCACAATTCAGCGTTATAAAGTTTATGAAGGTGTAAAGTTTACTTTTCAGTTAGTTACTGTGCGTAATTAGTTAGACGCTGCGGTAGTTTTAATGGTATTTTCTTTGTTCAACTAATTGTTAAGTACTATTGTTTGTTCTTGTATTACATTTAATAACCAATGTTTGTATGTATTGTTCACATCATATTTATATGAACAATACAGCTTCTCGTAGACACCTAATCAGTCTCTTTTCTAATTTTATAGACAAAGAATGGCACTCATATAAAAAAATACTTCAATAATGCACAATTACTTTATGAATACCAAAAAATAAATCAAAGAAATCAGCTTCACGCTGTATCCCGCACACTACAGGGTAGGGTAGAGGGAACCTAGAGTTAAGACACTCCGTTGCCCATATTTATGAATATCACTCATATAAATATAGGAATATATTACACAATACTATCCTCTCGGATACAAAGATAACAGATGCATAATTGCAAAATCTCGTCATAGTGGTCGCTTATCGCCACAAGTTTGAACTCACGTCACCTTTGACTGATAAAGTCTTACTTTATTTTGCTAGGATCTCTTAGAAATGTTTTTTTATTCTGTACTACAGATCATATTTATAATTATTGCTCTACATTATATGATTAAAAATATTTTTTTAAATAAAGAAAAAAAAAATAAATTAGCTTCACGCTGTATCCTGCACACAGCAGGGTAGGCAGAGCGAACCTAGTGTTAAGACACTCCGTTCCCCACTTTCTGCCGAATTCTGGAGGCATTGCGTGTTGGGTGGCAGAACTCAACGCCGCGCTTAACCTCGACACCAGAGCGAAGAAATGGAAATATAAATTTAAGTAAATATTTCATCTCCTCGAGTGTGGATCGAACCCACAACCAGTCGGTTTTACAGTCACACCTCGTGCCGCTGCGCCACGGCCAGGCGTGATAGATGGGTTTTTTTACATAAGATTCAAAATACCTATATATATATAAACACCAAATACTAACGATGTAAACACAGAATATGACTTATTTTTATAAACGCTTTTTTGAATAAGCTAATGATAGAAATAGTCATATGAAGATAAATGAGAACTAAAATGACCATGCCCATTAAATTGTACCTAAAAAACTTACTTAAATTCCATATTGGTCACACTTCCACCTAATAAATCGAACTACCCTCCTTAAACATAAATAAAATGGATCTCGTTAAAAGCTGTAGTAAAAAACCGTACACATAACAGTATTTTTAAACTAGGCCGCACCCCCGTGAAACGACTTTTTCTTAAATAAATATGTAGATATTCCTTCACGTGGACTACAGGAGCTAGACGGCCAAAATTAATGTACCAATTTATCTCCGTTTACGCATACTTCGCGCGTCTAGAAAGATTTGTATATAGTCGTGCTTTTGCATAAACAGCATGCCCCTATTGTGTACATAGGGCTTTTACAAGATATTTATTATTTTATAATGAGCTTTATCTATTTGAATAATTTGAAATCATATTAAAAGCTAATATTTTTGATTAATAATCAAATAAATTTTATTCATATTTAAAATATGCCTAATTAATTATTATTTTTAGCTTTTTTTAGCAGGGTTGGCATAGAGAACATGGGAACCTGTTAAGACGCTCCGTTCCCGTTAAGGTTGTTCCGTTCCCCACTTTCTGCCAAAATCTGGAGTCATTTCGCGGCGAAACTTAACGCCATGCTTCATCTCGTTATCAGGGCGAAGAAATGAAAATATTAAATATTTTATATCCGTTTATAGTCACACTAAATTCAATTAAAAAATAAAGTTCACGTTTTATATCGGTGTCGCTATGTTCTTTATCAAGTGTTACTTTACAACAGCATATACATACATACATCACAAGCAACAGCGATCTAATGCAAAGCAAAATAGATAAGGCTCATTACTCATTAATTACTCAAACAAACATTTAAGATAATAATTGTCTAACAACAGTTGTCATCTTTATCATGAAATATTGTAATATGGTACTATTATTGTATTTTATTGAGTGCAAAATATTAAAACGTCATTATTTTAATATATTCACTACTGTAATATATAAATAGTTCTTAGCGATATTATGAATTGACTTAATTATTATTATTATTATTTTATTAGCTTATTGCTGTAAAGTAAACTTATAAGGTAGCGTTAAATCACTTCTACATTTTCCGTGTTGAGTGGAAGTATCTTAACATTAGATTCCCAGGTTCCATCTGCCTACCCTGCTACGTGTAGGATACAGCGTGAAGCTAAAACAAAAAAAATACTTAAGACAATTATTCCCCTCAGTGGATAACGAACACACATCCATCGCGCTTACAATCCGACAACCTGACATTGCGCCACTGTGGTGCAGTGTATAGTTATAGCAAAAATTTATAATATATATTATACATACAAATGAAATGCCAATCAATATTAGAAATAACATCATAATATATCTAATTGTAATTAATGAAACCACATATCTCATATAGCGATCGACTTGGCAAACTTTGCACCCTCTTAGCATTACGCAAGCTTATTTATTTTGTGTGATTTATTTTTCCATCTATATATGTAACAAAAATGTTTTGAATCTAAATTGCGGCCATCAATCAGTCATCCAATTAAATCTATTTGTGGTGCCTACGCATTACGCTCATTCTTGGCTCACTCGAACGTAACATTTTACTCAGCGCTTCATACAAAAACTACATTATCCTTAGAATAGAGAATGTGAGAAATGGCGTTAACTTGCGCGTACGTGTTTGCTACTTAAAAAGGATAAATTTAATAGACAATAATTTTTAATAATCTTTTCGAACACGTTTCATGTGCTTTATTAATTTTCTAATTGGTTGTTGGTATTAAAATTTATATTATCTATATAATAAAAGTAGCTATCTATAAAAAAATAAAAAATAAATCAGCTTCACGCTGTATCCCACACACAGCAGGGTTTGGGCATTGCGTGTTGAGTGGCAGAACTCAACGCCGCGCTTAACCTCGCTAGCTATCTATATATGTTTATAGTTACATACCAACATATAGATATTTATGCCATTTTTATATAAGACACGGATTCAACACATTATTTCATTCACACATTATATAACTGAAACGCAGGTGTTAAAAGCGTATTACAGCTAACAAACAGGCGCTAAGCCTCGGGCTTCGGCAGACCATGGTTCAGTAAAATGGGCGAAGATTAGCTCGCGGACTTATAATAACCATATTTCATCTTAAACTTTAGGTACGGCTTAATTATGCTTTAATAGACCTTCTTAGGGCCTGACGAAGTTTACTGAATTAAGTATAGTGGTAGTATATAAAGATCTAAACTTACACTACAACTAAACTAGATTACTGTACGAAATATTATATTAGCAACTTATACCTATTTAGGCTTGTATATAATAAATAAATTAATATTTTCATTTATTGGCTCTGGTGTCCAGGCAAAGTGCGGCATTGAGTTCCACCGCTCAACATGCAATGCTACCAGAATTCACCAAAAAAATGGGGAACGGAGTGTTTTAACACTATATTCCCTCAGCCTAACCTGCTGTGTGCGGGATACAGCGTGAAGCTGATATAATAAATAAAATAAGTATATAAGACATAATATTTAAGACTAACCTTGAACCATAATTATACAAGAATATACTTTTTACAAAGTAAAAGAGCGTCGTTTAATTATTGGACGCTGCATCTCGGAATCGTTGGGGATATGGCGAAGTGACATTCACGTAATACTTCTATAGGTACGCATCACATGCCTCACATGTGAGCTCGTAAAGGCGTGCCAAGTTTTTCTTAGAACTTAATCAATAATGTGGAGAGGTATTGAAAAGCTCGCGACTGCCCATATGTATATACAGTAGCTTTTGTTCGATGACAACAAAGTAAAACATAATTATACTATAATATAAAAAATATAATTCTTAATAAACATATAAATGTAATTAAGAACCAGTTTATAATTTTATACCATACGGTTCCTTTTTTTTGAGCTTCACGCTGTATCCCGCACATAACAGGTTAGGCAGATGGAATCTTGGAACCTAGTAGTAACACTCTATTCCCATAAGACACTTCCGTTCGACACATTACGGTACCTATTCTACTATAAGCGATTTTTTCGTAAACTTTAGTAAAAAATATAGATATTTACTAAAACATTTTTGGTTCAAAATAAAATAACACTTTTTTTTAAACACAGCATTTAGCCGGATATCCAAGAGGTGTACCTATTTTAATTGCTCTAGCAATTGAGATTATGTTTATCCTTTTATGTTTCGCGAAGTTTGACAATTTCCGACGCACTATGGCCGGCCCAGCCCCGGTTCACGTTTACGTTAATTTTGCGTGGTGCCGGGGCCGAATTTGCATTTTGCACGCGTGATAAGTGGTCGGGATTACACGGGATTCCCACCTACAGCCTCTGTTTGTTCTGAAATAAAGGGCTGTTAAACTTTTTTCATGGTAATTTGGGTCACCTTCAAGAGTAACGGCCGTGGTAAATTTGTTTAAGTAGGCTTAGGTCCATCCCATTCGCGAAATTTAAATCTCGTTCTTTGCTAATTTTCTAATTATACAAGTAGATATAGATATTTAAAAGGAAAAAATTTAATTAATAATGGCAACTTATAAATATAAAATGTCTCGACGATTTCATAAAAAGTTTTAAAAATATGACGTACAATAAGAAGTCGTCGGAAGTGGGGGTTATTTTTCTATCGTGATTAATGCAACCGCCACAAATGCAGCCCGGCTGACTTCCAAAATTTCCACACTAAATCTCGTCCGGAGCTTTCGTTTCACTTCTTTTGCCTGAGGAACACTTGGCAGCATGTTTTATCTCTTTAATGCTAGCTTTGCACTGTAAATAGCAAATAAATATTTATTATTATCTTATTTAGACATATTATACATATTTCTAGATAAGATATAGAAAGGCATGTAGGTACCGATCTAATTATAGGCATACGAAATATACGGCCAATATATTTTGCATTGTTAATAAAATTTTATATTTATTTTCAAAAACTTAAAAAAAAAGTAATTTATACAATTATATAAATATTAGATATACAAATATATGTGATTATTTAAAAAATATACCTATAATTTTCATTTTCCCTTATTTTTTTCGATTGAGCATTATGCCTTTACAGCATCACCGAACTTGGGAGAGCCGAGCTTAAAGCCGAGTTTTGAACTTGGCTTCAAAGAAATTTATGTCAAATTTACCTATAAATAATTTTACAATTGGAATATAAATATAACAACCACTTAAACGGATCATGTAGGTATAATATTAGATTCAACTTTGACCACTTTACTTAATCATATTTACCTGAGATATATACTCATAGAAATAGTAAAGGACGACGTCTAAGTTTTACAATATCGCACAATTGCACGGACTTCTATCCAACTTAGAACTAAGAATATTCAATGACTTTAAATGAGAATTGTTTTAGACATTGCTGGAACCTTAGTAGTTTGAAACATTAAATATAACAAAAAAAATATTATATAATACAAAATCGAAGTAAAAAAAAACAATAATGTCAAATATTCTATCGAAATAATTAATTTCTCATTATAAAACAATTTCAACCTCCACTATTAAACAATTATTATTATTTATAATATATTTCAATATATAAATAATTATTAATCTAACATAGTCCTGTATAATATTAAATGATTATTGCTATTATATAATAAATTGGCATTTTGACATTTCTATAACGCGCATGCGCTCAAAGCCCGTCGGCGTTAGCCAAAAGATAAATCCGTCGGAGTTCATTATATTTATAAGTTTATACTGTAAATTGGTATACATTATTGATATTTGTTATTTATGATACGTATATTAATGTAACAAAATTATTTTAATAATATTATAGATAAAAGTAGAGTTTAAGCAATCACAATAATTTAATTTCTCGTTAGGTTATTTGTGATTTTCTCAATCGTCATTTACGATCGTTTGCTGATGATTGTTATATCGTTAATAAATTATAAAACAAACTCAATAGTTTGGGTTCAATGCAGACCTTGTTTATTTTTTGTAGGTTATTAGACCTACCAACGGGTTGTTTGTTTAGCAACTTGATGGAATCTAATTGGAAGGAGTGTTAAAAGCAACTATACCAAATATACTTATAATAGTATTTATAACACTAAATGTTACTGTTGTATTATAAAATTATGATTTTAAATCTAATTTATACCAAAAAATAAACAAAACATAGCGTGAACATAGCTCCAAGTAACTCCAACTAAGCGTCATCCACTTTAACACACATAAACACAGAAATTTGGAAGAAATATAATACTTGCCTGCAATTTGAAATTAGACACATGTAATTACACTCATTTCACATAAAAATATCAACTTAAAACTATTAAAAATTAGGAAAAACTATGAAAAACAATACGAAAAATACTGTGATGCTTTCGCATACTTCAGATAGGTGGCGAAGTGGCGCGTCAATCAATATGGCGATGGCTAGACGTAATTCTATTGGCTGACGCACGAATCGCCGTGAAGTTAGTGTCGAAGTGTGAGCGGGATGGCTTTATTCAAATTCAATATATCAATGAAGGACGGCGTATGTATCGGGGACTACATTCGTGTGGCGGCGGCGTCCCAAACCGGTTTAGTCAGAGGCGTTTACGAAGTGTGCGTATGTGCTCGGCTATGTGTCGAGGGCAGGTAGTCGCCTATTTATAATGACGAATTACAGCGTCCGACTGTTTGTATTAAAAACTGAATTTTTAAATTCAATTATTCTGTTTACAGGTAAATATACGAGAAAGAAAACGTGAGCAGAAAATGGATGAGTATATACAATTTTGTTTTTCTGATAGAAAAATTAACTGCGATGCGGTAGAGCGTTTGCGAGTTCGATTCTCGCTAAAAAACTTAATGCGGTCTCTGGTCAGACAAAGTAAAGTGATTGTAGAAAGTCACATGTGATTTTTTTTCCTACATTTTACAATTTAATAGGGAGAAGAATACTTCAATATGCCTTAAACTATAATAATATATAAAAGCAAAAAAATATCCTTTTTATTAATCGAATCATTTTATTTTTTAAATGTCAAATAACGTTTCGAGGATAAAACATTTCTTCGTTTATTATATATAAGAACTCTCTCTTATATTAACAACTTTAAAATAATCTGGTATAACTTACCACACCAAACTTTTCCAATTTTCCCGCCAGACACGCCTACGCCTAAACATCAAACGGAAGGAAGAATATGTTGCGTAAAAAAGCATATATGCCTCAGACCCAGTGAGCTAGGATAAATTTATTTAGTCGTGTAACGAGCAATAAATATGCTAATTCAACACTATAACGTCCGTATGTCGCCTGGAGCCTCCGGCATTGAAAGAGTGAAAAAGATATCACAAAATTGCACTGCGCATTCCTCTTTTCAGTCCATACAACCTTCGAGTGGTATTGTGGGAAAGTTTACTTTGTTTCTTTCAGTCGATGGTCGTTTATTTTTCTCGCGTATGTATTGAGTTACGACATTCTGCCATCGGTTTGCAGTTTTATCGACCTATGGCAACTACTAACCTAATAAATTTTGGTGTTTCGCTCAGTGAATCCATTGCTGAACGAATGCATCGTCCCAGATATGAGTGGGATTTGACTATATTGATTTACTATTGTAGATTACCTGGGAGTTACACTATTTTTAAATTTTGTTACTGTTTTTATATAAGTTCTTGTTTAAAATACACTACAATATTAAGTACAAATAATGAAACTGACTAAAAAAATATATATTTTAGTAACTTCACTATAACGCACCTCGCAACTCAATTAAGATAAAGATATTTTTATAAATCACATAGTAGGCGGCGAAATTAAAACAATGAAAACCAATATTTAATGGATGGGCAAACCTTAATTAACTTGTAGTTCGTCGGGCCAGTCCAAAGCTCTACAGATAAAAGAAGCCATCTGCATTTCGGTATTCAAATTATTTTCAAACGTGTTCTCCATTCTAACCAGGGAAGTATACACAAAATCGTTTCGTCACACTCACTCCTGCGCACCTGTCACATGTGCGAGCAGTCCAACCCTTCAGCTTGCCGGGACACTTGGCTAACAAAGGGTAATATAACATACGAACTCATATGGACCCAAATAAAACATAAAAGATGAACATCACAAAAGTTTGTCTAAACTAACCTCGTTAAGAGATTTCTGGATAAAAGAATACCGTTTTTTCAGTATCGTCACGATTGTCCGGCCGATCGGATAGCTCGATCTTGCTCCTAAAATTCAAGTCCTCAAAGTGCTGGTGTGTTGTAGAAGTGTATGGAGAAAGTTTCTCGTAAGTTAAGCGGACAAAAGACCCTTTTTAAGTCATTGTGCTAAAGAAAGTGGCGATTGTTATTTAAAAAGCTTTTGTATTGAACGAAACACAGCATCCGATGTTTTAAACTTTTTAGTAGTCGAATAGTAAAGCGGACAGTCACATGTGTAGTGTATCGAGTTGTGTGTGTGGTGTTATCATTACAAAACAAATAAGAATCCCGAATATTTATTACCTGCAGGTAATTTTATTTTTATTAACATTCGTACGTAACTTCTGATACAACACCTTATAAATGTTCACCCGTTTAAAAATTCAGGATCTCGTGAGGGTTTGAAATTTAAATTTTCCGAACGTGCTGTATACAACATAAAGGATTTAAATTAAATTAAGATTATATTCTAGATCAATCTTCATTTATCAAGGCATCATTTTGTATTTGGTAATACATATAGGTACAATGTTAGGCTAGTCGTGGCGCAGGGGCACAAAGTGTGACTGTAAAATCGACTGGTTGTGGGTTCGATCCCCACTCGAGGAGATGAAATATTTACTTAAATTTATATTTCTATTTCTTCGTTCTGGTGTCGAGGCAAAGCGCGGCGTTGAGTTCTGCCACTCAATACGCAACGCCTCCAGAATTCAGCAGAAAGTGGGGAACGGAGTGTCTTAACTAGTATTAATACACTCTGTTCCCAGCAGTGTAGATAAAGGGAACCTACTGGTTCCCTCTGCCTACACTGCTGTGTAGCGTACAGCGTGAAGCTGATTTATACATTGTTATATATGTATATACAATGAACGTAATATTGCTACAACATCCATCTTCCGCAATTGACCTGCTAGTGTATTAATTAATATACCTACATAGTTCAACTGGATTATTTAGACTTAGTCATCCTCGCGCCGGACCAGAAGGCAACATGAACGTTACGCACATACAGACAAAGGAGACGCTTAATTAAACTAGCGGAACGGGGCAAACGTAAGCATTTAATTTATACCCCTGCAGTAACTCCGCGAGCTCCTGGCTTGGGATGGTGAGGCAAGAGCGTTTATGATAATTTATTATAAATTTCCAATACAATATATATTATTATCTACTGTAATGTTGATTTACAAATAAGAGAGATACATATGCAAACACGATAGGTTATGGGTTCGATTCCCACTCGAGGAAATCACATATGTAATATTTACATTTCTTCGCTCTGGTGTTGAGTTCCGCCACACACGCACAACAACTCTCATAACACGCACTGCCTCCAGAATTCGGCGGAAATTGGGAACAGACGGTGCCGTGCGGAATACGGAGTGACGCTAAAAAAATAATAATATATTTGTATGTAACTTGATATAGTTTCGTGTATGAAGCTCTTTGTACTAAATTTCAGTAGACTTTAAAAGAAAACAAATAAAAGTATCAGAATTCAAAAGACATTTCCAACATAGAGTGGTAGAGTTATTATTTTTTCTTTAAATATTTTTAAGGTTTACGTTAAAGTTGCCTTTGCTGTAGTATCTTATATTAGTTTCACGTGGAATTTTGTGGCATTTCCCCTTTTAAATTAAGGTTTCATATATAATAAGAAACCTTGAAACCAAACAAAACACAACAGTACCAGTTGAAACCAAAACAGTGCCAGCTAAATCGCAGTCGAACAAAATACTTCGTATTGATATTTTTTTTTATTTATTAATCGATTTAAATAAAACAAACATAAAATTTTAAGGAAATAATGTTTATAGATATTGAACTAATAGAAAAATGAAAACTACATTCAAATCGGAAAAGCTATTTGTAACCGACTTCAAAAAGAAGGAGGTTATCAATTTGACTGTATTTTTATTTTAAGTTTGTTATCTCAAAACTTTTGACTGGGTGAAGCGATTTTGACGATTCTTTTTTATTTGAAAGCTAGTGCTTCCCGTGTAACCATTTTTTGTCCATTTCTGACAATGGAAAAGCTAATGCTACAACCTTACTACAATATCGAATTACTAGGCCTGTTTGTTTTACTTGGAAAGTAAAGTCAAAGTACGTTTTATATTATATAATTTTTTTTTTTATTTTTTAGTTCGTTGTGTGAAATCGATTTTTTTTTGTGAAAAATCAACGTGCACAAGCTCAAAGACATTATTAAATCCTTGAGTATAATAGATTTTGTTATATATCTTCCATGTACAGAACGCAGTTATTTACAGTTTTATTAGTATTTCGTTCTTTTTATATTAGGAATAACTTTCACATGCTGAAAATATAAAATAGTTTGCTCTACAGAAAGATATATTCAACAAATCTCACAGACTTCATTCCTTCAAGTACAAGCCAACTTCTTTTATTTCTTTAGTTTTTTTCTTTATTTCATATAAATTATTATTTGATATTTATTTTAAAATTTTATTTAATTCTTAGTATTAAACATACATCATTAAATAAATGCAATTGAGAACTAAATTCAGCTATCTTTCAAATGTGGTTTCGATTCGAAATATGAATACATTAGAATTCCCTTCGGAGCAACTATTAACCGCAGGTATATACCTATACAAGTTTAACATCTTGATTTCCCTGCAGCCGAATTTGAGAGCAAATATTATCTTAACGCAGTTAAATTACCCTTTATATAGTCCTCCATCTCTATTGTAGAGTAGATTGAGGTTATGTAGTACTAAAATTGTTTAGAACCTTCCATAATCGTTTCGGCTTAGCTTATCTATATATTTTTATAGTATGGTGTACCTATAGGTANTATATAAATAATAGAGAAATATATGTATTTCAAAATATTTCTCCATTTGTAGAGCAATCAAAAAATCCAATGATAACTAAGAGATTAGATCTATTCGTGTTATTTGTATTATAAATTCCATTTGTATAGCACCTGATATATTAATACCGTACAATTAACAGCAATACCATCAAAATTGTCAAACACCATAAAATATGTCAAGGAATAAAACAAAAAGCAATAGTCGCTAATCAACATTTCACACCTGCCGACATACCTAATTAAAATAATCATCTTAATACATTTTACAACAAAAAAAACCTATAAACGACACTGTAGCAATTCTATATAAAAGGTGTTACTTAATATGAATTATAAAAAGTAGAAAAAGAAACAAAAATTGCAACGTTTAAAGGAGGTAAATATTTAAGAGGTACAATTCTAGAACACTCGAGAGGCTCACGCGGCCATGCCTGAATGCCTGCACCTCTTCCCACCTATTCCTTTCTTAATTAAGTCCATACTGGGCTGCAACAATGGCGAGCCTCCGATGCGTTCAAAGATATTCAAATCTAAGGCCGCTATTATACAGCCGCCGTTTATAGCCATGCGCCTTCTGAATTGAATTTGAACGCCTTACACTCTGTTAATTGGAAAACAATATATGAAAATGTATGTGATCTGATGTTTTTAGATTGTTTATTGTTAAGTTGCATTGTTTAATATAGGTAGTGGTAATCTGTAACACGACGATTCCCTCGATCTCGATTCCCACACGAGGTGGGAATCGAATCCATAACTTGAATATATGTAATATTCAATATTTTAATTTCTTCGCTCTGGTGTCGAGGCCAAGTTCTGCTTTGAGTACCGCCACTCAATACGCTATGCCACCAGAATTCGGCGGAAAATGGGGAACGGAAGTGCCTTAATGAGAACGGAGTGGAGTGGCTTTGTACTAAGTTCCCGGGTTCCCTCTACCTAACCTGCTGCTGCGGGCTACAGGTGAAGCTATAAAAAGTAATAAATACTTCGCGTAATTAAAATTAATTTAGTTGAGTTATCCAGACAATAATAACTTTATTACAATTGATGAACTCTTAATTAATAATAATTTAATAATCGTTGTTATTCCTATCAATAATATTTTAAGTATTTTAATGGCGTTTTATGCGAATGATATATTCACGCAATCAAACCGCGTCAAATTTAATCTATATTTGACCAGTTAATGTGTATTAAAAAAATTATACTCTCAGCTCATATTAGATACATATTCTTTGACGCCCGTGATGAAGCAGGGGCACAAGCTTGTGACTGTAAAACGACATTATGGGTTCGATTCCCACTCGAAATACTGAAATATTTAGGTAATATTTCCCTTGCCCTGGAGCTCAGGCAAAGCGCGGCCGTATGAGTTCCACCTCTCAACAGACAACGCCTCCAGAATTTGTCAGAAAGAGGGAGAAACTAGCGTGAAGCTGAAAAAAAAACACTTCAATAGCAACGCTATGGAAACGTATATATTGGACGTGGACACATTATATTGGTATCTTATCTAAATCTATATATAAAAAATATTTTTAGTTATATATAAAGCAAAAACAAAAACAATTATTATTATTATTTTGTTATTTTTCGATAACAAAATCGAAAAATAAACCTAACACGGTTTCCTCTATTCTCGACTGGGACGTTGATCTCGGCGTCTCTCTTCCAATTATATTTTTACTCGCCCTTTCATACACTCAAATATAAACTACATATATTCTTAAGCACATGCGTCTCGTTGATGGTTTAATTGTTATGCGGTTATGACAAGTAAATTGAACTGATATAACGTGATTAGTTAGCGGACGTTAGTTAATACATTTATGTTGTTAAATAATTAAATAACTTTGTTAAATATGAGATACGTTTATGAAGGCAATCTTCATATATTGTACAGATAACTTGGGAAGTACTGCAGTGATATTTTTAGGGTTCCATACCATCCCATCAATAGGTAAAAACGGAACCCTAATGGGATCAGTTTTTATATATTAAGTAAGCCCGCATTAATAAAAAAATGCAGTTTAAAAATTTTAGACTACAAAGAAAGAAAATTTATGTCAAGAAAGCTTTTAAGGAAACTTGTCACTGAGAATTGAGTAGGAATTGTTACTAAATAAGGATCAGTGTTGAAAACCTTTAAATTATTTATTTTGATACCGCTTGATTAATATACGACGCTTGAATTCTTATCGGTATTACCTTATTCTCATGCAAATGTCCTTTTATTTTTACGATATCTATATAAAGATAATTGAACTGCAAAAGGATAAAATTGTGTACCAACTGATATTTTTGTATGTCTGTCTGTCTATATTTTGTTCACGTTACGCAATAAATACTTGACGGTTTTTAGTGCAACTTTTTTTATTGCAATGGTCTTATTATTATTTATTAGATTTGGACTGGGCAACATATTAGCAACATAGTCTGAATTCACCTGATCCCTTCACCACCCTAGCAGCTCGCCTAATCTATAAGAGATATAGACATAACGCCCTAGTAAGCCCTAAGCGCCCTAACTAGCGCCTTAAGTTGTTCAACATGATGAGCTCTTTATTTACATAGATGCCCGGCTAATTTTTAAGGTAATTTAGATTATATTTCCACTTAGAAAAAATATTTACTTTTATAAGGATTTCTGGTGGCATTAGAAAATTAAAGATCTGGAACACCTGATGTGAAAACCAAATAGTCTGCCGAATATCAAGATATTTATATAACGTCTTAAAAAATCTTTATTATTAATAACGAAGATCTGATGTGGTGAAAGCAAATATGCTGAAGGAGAATGAAAAGGAGGAGTAAACATGCTGAAGGAGAAGATATTGCAAACCTTGTAGCCAAGCTAAACATCAATAGGAACTACTTATGTACAAGGGGTAAATGGAAGTAACTAATAAACTCGGTAATAATTAGGTAACATATATCTATTGTTGCATATGCAGGATATGAGAGCCAATGGTCTGGTTAGACCGAGGATGTTAAAGACCGTTGAAAGTGGAGAAGGTTGAGTAGGAACACCCTGGCAAAAGTCGGGACTAAAGACTCAGTAGGAATAAAAGGAAGTATCTACTACCTACATAAATGTCACCCAACCAATTGTAACAACTTAGATATGTGAAATGGAAACGAATAAATAGCGTTTCTCAGTTTACAGGTGACAATCTGATCGGCAAAAGAAATAGTCCAGTTTTACATATGGCCGCGGTAAAAGTACGATACTCCGAGGACCTGCCGCATAAATTGGCTCGTTCGTGATACACTGCCTCGTTGAATATGTATAGGTATTCCCTTCCGTGGTTCTCATTTTACTAATAGATTTCTCTTTGATTAAATTTGTATACGTTTTATTCATACGGTTGAAGCAGCTATTGTTGGTTGGTGGCCATTTAAATCACCGGTTACGGCCTTCCCTACATTTTATTTCGTTGTTTCGCGTGCATAAACATTTGTTTTCTTATAATTCCGCTTACTACGTATTTTCAGATTCAACTTACAACTATTTACGTCTACTTTTTTCTATACGAAAAGTATATATATCTACAAGAATTAAGGTTATATTTCCGCAATCTCGCAAAGCACGTATAGATATACCCAATACCTATGTATATATAACTCTTTGATATTTAGCATCGGCACTCAGCCATACATCGAATGGAAGATATTTATAATGTCTTTATTAAGACAAGCCATCGGATGAGCTCACGCCCGCTTATTATTATAATTTAGACGATTGCCTAAAGCTTTAATGGAATGAAGTCATCTTTTTAAGAATAACCTGTTTAAGCGCGTGTATGGTAAAAAAAAACAAATGAACATATACTACTTCCTTCAACATACGTAGATCTATAGATACGTAATACAGATTTTACGTTTTTAGGGTTACCTCAAAAGGGAAACAACGGAACCCTTATAGGATCACTTTGTCCGTCTGTCAAGCATATATATCGAGATCGAGTAGAAGTATCAAGTTGAAATTAAGATCAAATATGCAGGTATATGAGCCTTTGAAAGTCTAAACGACTCGCACTTAACCGGTTTATTTGTTAAATCTATTCTATCTATAGATATTTGGGGAGAATTAGAGGGATCTGGCGCGTCTTGTCAATAGCACAGAAGGGAATAGTTACTCCGTAGGTACATAGCAATATTAATAAGTTGAAATCTTATATATAAATTGAAAAAGTTATTTAAAATATGTAAATCTAATAACTATATTGTGTAAAACTTTTTAAAATAAATTTATTCGTTTAAACGAATAAATTTATTTTAAAAAGTTTTATACATTTAAATGTATAACAAATCCTAGCGACATTAGATATGCAAGAATGTAAGCGCAGATTTCGTGACGACCGGTCATGGCGGTTGCGAGTTCCTTTATGGGCTCTTATTTTTTGCAGGTCAACACGTAATCATATGTGGTAAGACTGAAGGGTGAAAATGTTGTTTTTTTCCAATTTAAAATATAGTATTTATTAATTTCTAGATTCTATCAAGTATATTCTTCGTATAAAATATATAGGTATTATATCGAGGCTAACCGTGGTGGCAGGGGCACAAACGTGTGATTGTAAACGCGACAAGTTGTGGGTTCGATTTTCACTCGAGGAATTAAAATCAAAATTAAATCAGCTTCACGCTGTATCCCGCACACAGCAGGGTAGGCAGAGGGAACCTAGTGTTATGACACTCCATTCCCCACTTTCTGCCGAATTCTGGAGGCAATGCGTGTTGAGTGGCAGAGCTCAACGCCGCGCTTAAACTCGACACCAGAGCGAAGAAATGGAAATATAAATTTAAGTAAATATTTCATCTCCTCGAGTGGGGATCGAACCCACAACCAGTCGGTTTTACAGTCACACCTCGTGCCGCTGCGCCACGACTGGCCTCTTCCACTCGAGGAAAATAATTAAATATTTAATTATTTTCAGTTGTTCAAATAATGCCACAAAAAATCAGCGGAAAGTGTAGAGCGGACTGTTTTAACAGTAAGGTCCCTACGCTTGTCCTGGTACATGCGGGATACAGTGTAAAGCTGAAAAAAAAACAAGACGAATATGATAAGACTGCTTAAATTAATTCAAACTTAATTAACAACCGGCGCGCTGTGTATCATAGAGCGTTACCTAAATGCCGTAAAGAGCTTTTAATCTTACAAACGGAAATATTTATGAATGCCTTGCCTGATTAGGAACATTAAAAGTTCCAAGTTATAACAACTCTTAACCACACGAAGTCATTGTACATTCCGAGCGCGTACGTTCAAAGTTGAAATTTGTGAGCAGCTCTGAAAAAGTGCCAATTCATCATAGTAAAGCCCCGAGACCGAAAACGGAGTCCCCCGTATAAATTTTACTTCCATACTTTCGCGTGGGGAACGACTGCTTTATGAGATCCTTAAGGCTGTATGGATTTGGGAAATATTTCCACCGCGTACTAGCCCTCGACAAATGAAGGCACATTGAGCACATTAGAATGTGTTAAAGGGCCCATAGGCATTTTTATTGTTATACCGACCAATTCGTTTAAAAGCAAGTGCTAGTACGGTTTGTAGCTTTCATACGAAGTACCCACTCACTAATATTTATTGCACCTCTTTGGTTTTTCTTTGTGAAAGAAAATTTTGATGCTTTTCAAGTTAATTCTTTTAGTATTTCAATACTGCACTTTTCTATTGCTGAATGTAGTTCATAAATTAAGCATTTTTTTGCCAGTTTGCAAAAACTTATTGTTCTAATTATACGACAAAGCTAACGATTAACACTATTATAATCTTTTCATAATAAATAGCCCACTTCTATTATATTTTCAATCAGATTTTAAAAAAATTAGATACAATTATTTTTTTACATTGTTGTTTAATTGTAATTGAAATAGAGTTAGGTATTCATTAAAATTCATACCTAAGCACATAAACTGCACGTAAGGGCAGCCGCCTGGGCGCGGCTCGTTACCGCGCCTCCCACCGCTGCCGTGCGTCCGCGCACCCGTTTATTCTAGCCTCGCGAGATATTTTCTTTACTAGGTCTTTAAGAGAGACAAGATAACTATGGAATAATCTTATTGTGTGTTAATGAGCCAATGTATCTTTTTACACAATAGATAGTGATGTAGTTCAAGTTGAAAAAGAAATTAGTTAAATATCTTTAAAAATTACATTAATTTAATAGTAATGCTTTAATAAACTTAATATTCTCCTTAGATTTATATTTCATCCGAGAAAGCGCTACGCAGACACAATCGTTCCCATACAAGGCGCTGCACCAGTTACAGATAAATTGGAGAGCTCGTGGGCGATGTGATTTGAATTGAATTAATTATGAGCCGCGGAGCGCTCACTCACGAGCTCCTGCAGGAAATGCAAACGAGGAGAGAAAAATTGCAAGAGTATAGCTTGTTCCGCCGCTATTCTAGAGAATACGCGCCTTATCTCGGCACAGGGTTCAATAAACCAGAGGCTGCCGCGGGTCTGAATTGCGGACTTCGAATTTATGCGACACAATACGCATACAGGTGTCGTCGGGCTCGGCACCCCTTCAATAAGCCGCCGATGGGAACCAAATAGAATAGGGGCCTTGTAACTTAAATACATGTACCATTAAATATTCAACCGTTAGAGAATATTTTCTTTTAGTTTTGTTATTTTCTATGTAACTATAAATAATTATTAGTAATGTAGAAGAAGAAGTTGTTTTACAAAAATAAATTCCTTTGGACTAAACAATGAAAAATCCAATTACTTGTGAAAAATTCATCGTTAACAAGTCCCAACAAGTGAACAAAACAAACCCGATTATAAATCAGAGTTGAATATTTGCAGAGCGTTCGGAATATGAATTATTCTCTGTGATTGTTCTTGCGGCCGCGTCATGGTTAATACATAAACTTTTAAAATTATATTTTTAAAATATACAATTTCTCCTTTTTTGATATATAATATTTTACCATATAAAATTAAAAAATAAGCCTTTAGTATAGTTATCAGTTTTTAAAGAGCAAATCAAAAAGATTACTTTCGGGAAAAAAGTCTCATAGCGCCCAGGGTTGTCTCCGGAAGATACCTAACCTGAATTTGTTTTGGCGAATATTTCAAACTGTTTTTTATCAATCGGTAGGCTGGCCGGTAATTGGCAGCGAACGAGGCAGGCTGGCGGGCATAATTGACAGTGCTATCATTCTGAACTACTCTGTTCGGACATTCGGGGAAACTCTTAATTGGTCCATTTTTGCTGCCACTTAATACAAACCGCCTTCGATAATAACACTACAATTATTAGCAAAACATTGCTTTAATTTTGATACTGAACTTTTACTTATTACGTTGAGTCAACGCACCGATAAAAAGTATCTCGAGACTCTTGATGAACGATTTCCTTTAGCTATAAGAAGTTTACTTCACCTTATTTATTTTCAATGGTCGTCATAAAATATCAAGTTTTCAAGAAAAATTGTTGAGATAAATAAAAAATTACGGCCAATCAAATAAAACAATAACCTTCGATTGATTAAGCTCTTCGTAATGTATAAATAAAATTTCGAAAGCGTCAGTTTTTAGATGCTTTCGTTTTGCCATATTTTACAATAGTTTACGTTTTTCTCCTAAAAGGATCGTGAACCAATTCCCACTAATAAGGTATTGTCAAGAAACCAACCAATGTCACTAGAAGAAGTAGATTTCTTATTGGTTTATAATTAAAGCATCTTGAAGGTGACCGTCTACCCTGAACGTGGATAAAAAGCACGCATTCGTTGAATACAAACGAAAGCAGTTTCACTGAATTTATCCACTGAAAAACCTCCCGAGCGATACTTATCAAGTGTTTGAAATGACACAACCGGATTCCATCCCTTTGGACGTGTACTTTTTTATGCAATGGAAATAAAACTGACGAATTTCTCAATAAAAGGGAGATGACCGGCGAGCTGTCACGTACCGGGGGCCTAGCGAGTATTTGGAACGGTGCAGCAAAAACTGTTCGGGGGCCATCATTATGGCATTTTTGTCGTCTGACGGGGTTGCGTGGTCGCGGCCATTACGGCGCGGTGGAGGGGGAAGTGGAGGGGAAGGTATTCGCGGCCCTCCCCGCGCCCCCCGCCCCTCGCCCGCCATCCATCTTCGATATGCACATAAAGCGAAGCGGACCCGTAACGGGCAACGGCAGACCCACATTCCCACTGATCTTCAATTTATTTATCTCTTTATTAATTCTTAACTCAATTTTTAATGTTTTTAAAATCCATTTTTGGATTATTTGGCTTAGCGTGACTTTATAGTTATATATAGTTATAATTGAGTTTGTTTACATATCATTGAAAACAAGTTCATTAAAACGTAAGGAATTTGCATTGAAAATCTATATATAAAATTTAATTTAAATAGTTAATTAATGAATAAACCTAGATAAAAAAAATCTGATTTATTATTTTTATAAACTAGACTATTTTATAAAAAAAATAATACCGCAGGCAATAATCAAATATAGGAAATATGTACAGTAACATTTAAAAAATAGTCATAAATTGAAGTTATCATTCAAAGCACATTTTGAATTATATTTTTTCAAAATCTTAGATTTTATTTATATTAGGAATACCTTAATATAGAATCTGCGTATACATTTTCTATCTAACGAAGCTGTGGACTAAACATAGCGTATCACATAAATAGATAAATATGATAAAATAAATCTAGTATCGGACGATTGACTGTGACAGAGATATAGAAAATATAATTAAAGTCAGCTGTTTACAATGAAATCGATAGGGTTGCCCCATAAAACATTGAGCCTGGCGTGGATTAACGAAGTACTCTATATCTGTAGACACTTGCCTTCAGGGGGCGTTTTAATTAGTGTAGAGTTGGTAGACATGCAACTTATGTATTGTAAATATAATAAAGTATTTTTTTATAGCTTTATTCTGTATACCGTAACATGGGAACCTTAATATATTAAGACACTCCGTTTCCCATTTTCCGCCGAATTCTAGAAGTTTTGCGTGTTGAGTGGCAGCACTCAACATCGCGCTTTGCCTCGACACCAGAGCGAAAAAAGAAAATATTAAATATTTTAAATATTTAATGGTTTAATTTCTTTTGGTAAATTAATTAAAGGTTATTAAATTACAATAAATAAAATTATCTCTCGAGTGCGTTGTTGTATTAAATTGTTGCAGGGACTCGAGATAAATGATTAGTTTCCTTCTTAACGACACTTGCAAATAATGTGCAATAAGCTGTTAACTGGCTGTCTCCTCCCTAACAAAACCTGTAATAGGTAGTAATATAAGAAAATTAATAGTAACATATGTAATGGATGTATGTATTGCACATCATTATTATTTTAGCCTTCTATATTTTCTAAATTAGCTTCACGCTGTGTCCCGCACGCAGCAGGGTAGGCAGAGAGAACCTAGTGTTAAGACACTCCGTTCTCCACTTTTAGCCGAATTCTGGAGGCGTTTAGATTAGGATTGCGTTTTGAGTGGCAGAACTCATCGGCGCACTTTGCCTCGACGCCAGAGCGAGAGAGGAAATATAAATTTAAGTAAATATTTAATCTCCTCGAGTGGGGATCGAACCCACAACCAGTCGGTTTTACAGTCACACTTTGTGCCCCTGCGCCAAGACTGGCCTCTATATTTTCTAGATGTGTATTAATGATTATTTTTAAATAAATATATCATAGAAAAAACAGCCAAATTTTTATATGTCTATTATAAATGTCTGTATCTATGACATACAAACAAAATTCTATTTATACTGTATTGTGTGAAATAGGGACACATGGCTCTTTCAATCAGATTTAATGAGACAAGTGACATTACTCTATGCCACCGGTTCCCAACCAGTGGTCCGTGGACCAGTAGTGGTCCGCAGCAGCTAAAATATGGTCCGTGACTGATTTAAAATTTTGGTACAACGCAAATATTTTGACATTTAAATTCAATATACTTTCAAAATTCATAGATTTTTAATAATTACTTAAAAATTCACACATCCCATCATACAAAATGTCAGTTTTATTTAACTTTTGACTTTGAAACGATTTTTTTTGTTTAATTATTAATTTATTTTTATTATACCTACAAAGTGACTACCTGATCAAGAAAAGATTGAGAACCCCTGATCTATGCTTTATAAATTTGAGTATTTACCATCAAAAGTTCAGGTAGTCGTCAAAATAGAAAATATTTACTCCATGCATGCTCGATCCGAACTTCGAACTGTAACCCTTTGAGTCAGCCGTAAGTTTGAACGACAATTACTGTCAACTCGATGTGAAATATTTGATAAGCGTTCTATTCATTCGACTACTGTATTGATATTAAGGAAGATAAGTTATAAGTTTACAAAGTAATTGATTAATGACTAAGTTAGTGATTTTCGTGAACATTGTAATATGCCAAAATTGCTTTAAAATTTTTTTTTGCTTCACGGTGTATTCTGCACACTGAAGGGGCAGAGCGAACCTCCTTTCTCCATTTTCCACCGAATTCTGCAGCCTTCTGCCACTGCGTATTGATTAGCAGAAAGAAGTTTCCTCGATTGGGAATCGAGCTCACAACCTGTCGCGTGTACAGCCACACGCTTACATGTTTTACACATGTAATGTAAATTATTTAAGAAATCATTTCAAAAGATGTACTAAAAACTTCTTCAATTCAAAGCCTATTTCCACTTATAGTCCAAAATTTCCCACAGAATCAGAAGTCCTAAAGCAATCACAATATCTAACGCCTATCGAACCATCGCTATCTAGTTAGTGTAATATGCAATAGCTCCTTTGTGTTAATTGATCCCGTCGTCTTAGTTACGATAATTGTCAATAAATTGTTACGCACATTAATCTGTACATCAAATTATCTATTCGTATACAACTGGAAACCAATGGCATTCGATATTATGTTTCCTATTGGTGTTTACCTATACCTAAATTAAGAGTTTAGAAGGCGAAGATCCTTAAAAAAAATCTTTGAACTCTTTAAGATCTGTCAAAGTATCAAATCTCCTGGTAGTAACCTGTAGGGTACTCTACTCTTGTGTCAGCCTACAAAAGCTACTAAGAACGCCAAGCACACACTAATTAACTCTCAACGTGAAACTTTGTTGCGAAATCACCAGACTAACCTGATCTACGAGTGTCCATACATCTTCAGTGTTTCATCCTATTCTTTAGATGAAATAAAGGATGGGAGGGTCTCATTACGCTGGGTGCTTCAGAATTGCGTGTCTGACGCTCCCTACGTAACTTGGCCTTTTATTAGGTGGAAATTCTGTTTATGTTACTATATTCAAGCCCCGAGCCAGGTTTATGAGGTATAGGTGTGTTTGTTACATTGGGAAACGTTAGTTTCATTTTTCATTACTACCTTATTAAGTAATTCACATAGACTCTTCAAGCTTATATTGTATATTTATATGGCTATTTGCCTATTTTTATGTGAAATTTTTATTAAAAATTACGATACGATTATACGATACTAGTATTAATCAATTTGAATCCTTAATAATTCAACACCACTACTGCACTACATATACAACCAGAACACATAAAAATAAAAAGTCCAAACAAAAAGCTGTAAACATGGCTAAATGCACCATAAATTCTATGTTTAATCCACCTAAAACAAATAAAGCATATAATAATTTTATTGAAATGTTCAATTTTTTTTACTGTATCGCTGAAATTTATGCTTCTGTCCGAATAGCAGATTTATGCACCGCGTATCGGGCTCAATGAGGCGTGACATAGTTGATGCATTATTGTCATGTAACTGGCCAATCCTAAATGTCTGCATTACACGCGGCCATTGTTTACGATCATTTAGCACCTACTCGCATTATTAATTCTAAGGTGTTTAAAATGTTCTGTTTGTTTTCTTTTTTTTATTGTGGCTGGGTTTATCAAGCTTTTTTTTATTTATTGTACTAGTGTTTTTTTTCTGATTGATATGTACCTACATAAGTATAATGATATAAAATACTTTATGATCTGGATAAGGCCGTCGTAGCGTAATGGTAGTGTCTGACTGTAAACAAGACGGCTGTGAATTTGATTTCCATTCAGGGGAATTATTTTCATTCAACACTAAAACTGGTAACTAGGCAAAGCGCTGCGTTGAGTTTCGCCATTAACTGATAATTATTGGACGGAGTTAATAATAGGTTGCGTCTGCCTATCCTGCTGCTGATACAGTGTGAAGCTATGTATTATTAGTAGCTTAATAAAATGAATACTATAAAATAATCAAAATAAATACTCTCTTTAAATACAAATGCATACTTATATCTCGTCTTTGGCACTGTTTCTGAACATATACTAAAGATAGGCTCAAAGTGAAGCAAATGTAAGGATGCTAGCCAAGTTGTCTCGGTCCTTGCTTGAGGACTTTACGATCAATACAAACATTTTAATGAGTTGAACATCAAAACGATACTATTACTTTTTAACATTTTGAAACTGTTATTCCACACTTAGGAAAGAAAAATACTTATTTAGAAAACGTATAAAAATTTGAACTCCTGGAAACTGATCAGGATCAGGATCCTGATCGGTCCCGCTACGTTCAAATTTTTATACATTTTCTAAATAAGTATGTTACTATTAATTTTATATATATTGTTGAAAAACATACGTATCTAGATCGGTATAATAAATATATGTGAGAGCTTACCTGTGTTGTAATTATATTATTTAAATTAGTTAAATTAAATACATTATTTGGTTAATTACCGTTACAATTCATATGACACTATCGATAAATTCCCACCCCAGGCTGTTAAAAAATATTACTAAGCAAAGTACCGTTCGCAATAACAATAGGCGATATCAAATTTTAGAAAGCTGACCGTTGGTTGCGCAACTTTCTCCCTTTATCTTAAACAAAGGTAAGAAAAGTTAAATGTACAGTTCTTAGGGTTTTTTTTTGTAGTCCGTTCAAAAGACTAATGCATAACAGTTTATTTTTTATGAATACACTCTTTTCTTTTGCAGAGTTTGCATACTGTTCGTTTTTTTTTAATAATTTATAGTTATAGCTTTAAATGCATCATTCATCTAAATAAATAATTTTAGTGTTTTATGATAACTTACTTCATATAGTAAAAATAAGCTAACAAGTTATGAATATATTGAATACGAGATTAAAAAAAAAAATTAAATCAGCTTCATGCTGTATCCCGCACACAGCAGGGTAGGCAGAGGGAACCTTGTGTTAAGACACTCCGTTCCCCACTTTCTGCCGAATTCTGGAGGCATTGCGTGTTGAGTGGTAGAACTCAACGCCGCGCTTAGCCTCGACACTAGAGCGAAGAAATGGAAATATAAATTTAAGTAAATATTTCATCTCCTCGAGTGGGGATCAACCTAATACCAGTCTGTTTTACAGTCACACTTGGTGCCGCTGCGCCACGACTGGCCTCAATAGTTTTTAGATGGTTATTAGTAAAGATTAATAAAAAAAAACAATTTCAATTATCCCAATAGTTTTCAGATACTTAACAAACGTGAACCAATATTTTTCATCTCATTTTCATTAATTAGCCCAATAGAATATAGATCGAACAGATATGCATCTAGGCGCATGGCTAGGTATTAAATTGTGACCGGAACGACGTTTACGAGCATATTGGCGCCATACAGGGTGCAACATGCTAAGGCTATCAGTTACCCCGCCGGCTAATTCACTGTGACAAATTAACAGCTAACCCTCCAATTTAATACCTACTTACCTATCTGTATATTAGCAATTTCGTATCTGATTGTTATAATCTATGTACGTACGTATGCTAATGTCGATTGATGCTACGAATAATATATGGATGTTGTTCTTTTATCAGGTTTCGTTTTATTGATGTGGCAAGTTCTTTATTGTTGTGATTTATTTGGTATGTAGAGATGTTATTGAGTTTGTTTTTGGTTCTCTACTAATACTTACGTATAGTCGAGCTCTGGTTAAAATTCATGTAATTTGGTATATTTTTTTATTTAAAATAGGAAACCAGGGAACTTAGTATTAAAACACTCCGTTTCCATTAGGACTTCTGTTCTCCATTTTCCGCCGAACTCTGCAGGCATTGCGTGTTGAGTGGTAGAACTCGACTCGACTCGAACTCGACATCATAGTGAAGAAATGAAAATATTAAATATTTGATTCCCTCGAGTGGAAATCGAACTCACAACCTGTACCGTTTACAGTCACACCTTTGTGCCATGTGTGCCAAAATTATTTACTACTAAATAGTAATTCGCTTTTTAATATAATAAAAAATCGATTTGCCTTTACACAAATAAATGTGCCCATTGTTCTTTCATACAAAACGACCCGTATGTGCCTACACTCTAAATTATATACATACGACTATGTACGTATAAGTGGTACAGAAATAGAACAGATATTGCGACACAGCGAGACATAGTAGGGAAGCATGTTCTGTATTCCAACTAAACTGGATGCAGAATGCATCTGTTTGTAGGTATGCAAGTTGCCTTAATAGTGATGTATGGGGAGGTAAGATCAAGATGGAAATTCAGCTAAAGTAGAAAACATTTACTTAACCTCCACACCATATATGAGGCATTCTGAATAAATAATTAAAATTAACATAACATTATTGATACAAGTCTTCAAAATTATTCAAAAGAAAACCGTAAAAATTGTACATCATTTCGTTCGAATGTAGACTATTATTGAGAAGCAAGCAAAGCTGTCGTGGCGCAGTTGTATAAGCATGCGACTGTAAATACGCCGGTTAGTCCGATTCCCACTCTGATGAGTTCAATTCCCTGGTAACAAGGTTGAGCACGGCGTTGACATCCGCCACATAATGCACGCAATGCCTTAAAAAATTGGCAGAAAATGGGGAACGGAGGGTCTTAACCCTGCTATATGCGGGATAGAGCGTGAAGCTGAAGACGAAGAAGAAGATCAAGAAGCAAATTTTGATTTTCTCTTCCTAAATTGTTTTAAATCAGCATCTTCAGCCAGTCACATCCCTAATAATCTTTATTACATTCAGTATGTGTTTACATGTAGAGTTCGTGGCGGCTTGTAGACCAGACGTTGAATATGATCCGTGCTCACCCGCGCCGGTTGTTCCTATTCGCTCAATGTAACCCAGATACTTGGCCATGTCGGGGCATGTCCACAATAAATTTGTATAAGTATAAACAAGATAAATCTTTTAATGAAGCACATTTATATGTTTTGTACACAAAAATATGACTGTTTCTCCAAAATATAATAAAAATGAATTAATATAGCTTATTATTTAGGTAACTATGTCGTTAAAAAAATCTAAATTTACAAAAGACTATGTATCAAAGAGAGAGAGAGAGAGAGAGAGAGAGAGAGAGAGAGAGAGAGAAAAGTAAGAATCCAACTGAAAATTAAGTGATGATATCTATGGCACTGTTCATACTATTCCTGTAGGTACGGCGAAAAACCGACTAATATAGGATTATTTTCGTAATGTGTAGTTTCGTTATTTGCTAGGCGTATTCGAAAATATTGTTTACTTCAGCTTTGCTTCCCATGACTCTGCCCTAAGCAAAGTTCCTATCCAGGCCTATAGTTAAGTCTTTACCTAGGTCTTTGCTTTGTCTTTATTGCTGCATTCAACGATAATACGCTTCTGATGCATCTATATATCAACATTCTACATATATATAAAAACTATTCAGCTATTAAAAATATTATCTCAATTTTTTTCATTTTATAATTTAAACGTAACTTTAGGTCATTTGATTTTTAAATGCATGGAGCCGTTCTAATTAATGTCATCTCTGGGAGTTTTTGTTATAATGAACTTTTGTTACATTTTTTAGTCTCTTGTGAATTGCTTTGTAAGTAAATAGTAAATGGAGGAAATTAAGATATGAATAATAATTTATTTTATTTAGTTCATCATCTCATATCATTATTGCATATTTAAGTGATACTTAGGTCTTGATGTTATTGTGATTGAATGTTTACTTATCTTTTGAGGATAAATCTTCTTAATTCCAAGTAACTATCTTTATAATAGATAAGTAAAAAAAAAGTAATAAGCACTTTTGCTTATTTCTAATTTCTACAAATCAAAACAGCCTTTTCAAAAATACATATCATCTATCTATACGTATATGTACGTATAGTACATAAATGAAATCTATGACTTGTTGGCCCGTTCACAGCGATATGAAAGACAAAACAAACGTTGCACCGCATAATCGATACTGTAATGTAAAATAGTACACGCATACATCACGCCGTGCTGGCGGGGAGTGGACCCGAACGAGGACGCAAATCAGTCAGTGCTGCAATCCACGGATTAGACATTTGACTGATATAAAGAGTCGCAAAACTAAAAAATAGCTTTGTTTTGCTAGCCGCCCGTTTGTTCGCTTTCCACGAAGCGGTGTTATACGCATAAATCGAGCGAAAACGCCAAATTGCAGCGATAGCTCACACCGGTCTCAACAAAAAATCGCCATGTACCAAAAACAAATATTGGATGTGCAGGTTATTTAGTTTTATTTTTATAGCTTTATTCTTTTGACGTGTTAAATAAAATATTGTCAACGCATACGTAATTACATAGGTGTGATCGTGATCGTAGCTCGCTATCAACGTGGCTGCTGTAAAAATATGATATGTCAAACATCATATATAGGTAATATACGATGTTTTGACGTTTTTGTGATAACAAAATATTATTTCGTTATATTTATCAAATATAACAGAAAAACATTCTAAAATTGTATCATTTGATATTTAAAAAGTTTCATCTGTATACAATTTCGTTCTACTTTACCGTACCGTACTCGTATTAATCCCTCAAAGCTTTGTAGTCGAGCGCTGATAAACTGCAAAACTAATGCCGCACGATTGCATTACGATGCGAAGTTTTTCAGTAACGGTGCGCGGAAATCGTACAAAAAGGAACCTGAATATATCGTACATTTTTTTACACCGCTTCTCTGATAATAATTGGAAATTCGTTAAGTATAAAATCCAAGAGGCCGGTCGTGGCGCAGCGGCACGAGGTGTGACTGTAAAACCGACTGGTTGTGGGTTTGATCCCCACTCGAAGAGATGAAATATTTACTTAAATTTATATTTCCATTTCTTCGCTCTGGTGTCGAGGTTAAGCGCGGCGTTGAGTTCTGCCACTCAACACGCAATGCCTCCAGAATTCGGCAGAAAGTGGGGAACGGAGTGTCTTAACACTAGGTTCCCTCTGCCTACCCTGCTGTGTGCGGGATACAGCGTGAAGCTAATTTAATTTTAATTTAATTTTTTTTTATAAAATCATTTCTATTTATAAGTATAAAGAAGAAATTTCATATCGTAGTTCACGAGTTACGGCATATTGTTCATCAAATAAACATCTTACTTTTGGACAATATTGCGAAGGCGACTTAAGCAAAATATATAGTAACATGTAGGTACGAATACAGAGCGGGATTCTCTTATGATGATTTAGTGGTGTGTGCGACAGTGCTGGATGGATTTACCGCCGTATGAACGGATTATGTGGGCGAGTGCAAACACGGGGCAGTGGACGCCATATTGTGATTTATTGAGACTTTTGATTCGCAGTTTTATTGCCGCTTACTACAGAGGGTAGGATTTAAAGAGTACCGTACCGTATGTTTTTTCGCATTTAGGTCACAAATCTATCTAAATATACGAATATGCTTTGATATTTGACAAGAACATTCATATTTTATTTATGTAAAACATGAAAGAAACGGGAAAATGAAGGAAACCGTTAATATAAATAAGACACACAGAATATATTACACGAACGACGTCCAAGTATAAATTGCAATAACTCCACCGCAACCTCGGCAGCATATTTGTTAATAAACCTGAGCAACTTCCAATGTTTCCCCTAACAATTTTTCCTTGAGATAAATAAGATAAGTAATAAATCATAAGCGCCCATTTCCTCACTACAAAACAACGGACAGGGGAAGGAGGCTGGAAAATTATGACAAATCATGCATTAAACATAAGGAATAAATGTTTTCTTATCACGTATCTATTCCTGTTTGTATTAGTTTCCCTTTATCTTTATTGACACAGGTTTGGAAGGGAACGTTTTATTGCTTGTTTCAGCGTGACGGCCCATTGTGGACATTTTTTTACAATCATAAAAATAACAATTTTCTTCAATTTTATTACGATACATTTAATTTTAAGTCAATATTTGGGTTTTATAGTTAAAAATAGCATATACATACGTATACACAGTACATACGTATACAGTATACACTTTAACCACGTTACAAATACGGCTCAAGTACTTATATTTTATGATTTTTTTTTATTTCACGGGAAGCTAGTGTTAAGACAGTTCGTTTCAATTAAGACACTTCCGTTCCCAACTTTCCACTGAATTCTCGACTCATTACATGTTGATTGGCGGAACTCAACGCCGCGCTTTGCCTCGTTTCCAGAGCGAGAAAATGAAAATATTAAATGTTTCGTTTTATTCTAGTGAAAATCGAACCCACATCCTGTCGCATTTACAGTTACACGCTTCTCCCTCAACGCCACAAATGGCCGCAGCTCAAGTACCTACATATAAAATAAAATGAATTTCCAACGAAAATATGATATCTCAACATAGTATTCAGTCTGCAAATCTAGAATATTTATTTCGAATGCAGACAAAATCTCCGCAGAATCCCTGTTTCAGCGAAACTTGCATTTAGGCATTATGCGCACAGTACTTAAACACATTTATCTCGAGTACTTACTGTACCTTTATAACATGATCTATGTCTTCGTCGATTTTATCTGTTGAATAATTAGTAAATGGGTGCTATAATGATAAATGTTTATTTGTCTATATTAAATATTTATTAATATAACTTAGTTACCGTGATTATTATCTATATATATTTATTAACTGTCGGTTTGTTGTAAAATATTGAATGCCTTTAAATTTATTTTTTTATTTTTTGCATATAATTTTAGTTAAGAGTTTATTATAATGTTTTCAAAATAATATACCCGTAAGTATAGTTACTGTACTGCTATATTTCCCTATTACATTAAGGTTTAGGTAGTCTCAAGTATGCGATTACATTTGAAAAGTTTAAGCTCACCAACTTAGATCTCTAAATACGTATTCTTTCTAACCGCCTCGTACTTTAAAATGTCTAGGAGATTTTGAGATTTCAACTTTGAGAATATCAAATATAGTTTTGGAGGAAAAGAAAGATTTACGAGGTCGGGTAAGCCACGCTATTGTGTGCTAGTTTATACATATATATCTTATATGTTCCTTAAAAATACTCTTAATTCGTCATTATTTAGGTAAAAATATTAAATTTAATTCTACTGTAATACCTACTTGCTGTAATATATATATTATTACCTATGTTATTTATTTATTTATATATTTGGTTCTAAAAATTAATAAATACATCCAATATCAACTTTTTTTTATTAAACTTACTTATAATAAGCAATTTTTCTATAAGATATATCCTTTTCTCTATAATATCTGTTACAAATATAACTTAAATCTTTAAAATACAAAAAAGAACTCAAAATGTATAAACTCATGTTATAAAATTACATTAAACATATGTTTTATTCCCAACAACGGATATTCACTTGCTAATTTAATTGGCTTATGTCAACAATCTTTTTGTAGCAATTTCACATAAAAGGTTATCGATATAATGAGACCCGCTACAACGCTGAACGCCCGACAGTAAGATTTCTACTAATACTTTATTATATTCGATCGAATACGGTTAGCAAGAACAACAGTCACGAGCTTTAAGTTCACTTAGAAAAGTTTATCGTTTAGAATTCCTTAGTTTAAATTAATTATTTGGAATCCGTTACAGTATTCAATAATTTATATAAAAAATCGTTTGTTTATGAAATGTTGCAAATAAATAAATAAATACAAAGATAAATTTTTAAGATAAAATGTCTGTAAAAAAAATTGCCGATTTTTCTGTTTTTTTCGTACTTATTTCAAATAGCACATTGTATCGACATGATACGATCAAATAAATCTTTGAAAGCATAAATAATAAATTGTTAGTTCAGTTAAACAGACACTTTAGTAGATCTTTCATGTCTCACGTACAATTCTACTTATGAAAATAATGCACTGTAATGGCTTAACTTAAGGGATAAATTGCATAGTATGACGCTTTATGATTTGTATCGTCGATGGGTACGTGGATGTAGGCAAGGCCCGCCTACTTTGCGGTCTGCAATCAAAGTTGTTACCGTACCGATAAAGCTTTAGACCAGACCACGTAAAGACAATGTTTTCATCGGTGAATCGAAGAAATTGCATGCTTCATAAATAATATTAAGTGAACCTATCTAAATCTTCTGCTGTAAAGCTTTTTGTGTCCATTTTGTTTAAACGTTGAAAAAAATCAATCTTGATGCAGAAAATAAAATATATTAACTGCGTTTGTCTATAAAGAAAAACGTACGCATTATATCATGCGGTCAATCGCGTCTGTCGTTTTTATAGTAATAATTTTAGAATCACAAAAGAATAGATTGTTTTGACTGTTTAAATCATAATATAAATCACAAAAAAATATTTCTTCATAGTCGGTGTGCCGTATAATTTTACACCTTTGAATAATAGGTATATATGAGCGCTTGTCCAAAATTTTTAACTCGAAACTTACCAAAAATTGTGATGTTTTCGGTTATACAATAGCTAGTATTGTATCTCAGGACAAAGATATACTGCGATATCGATATTCGCATTGAATTCGTTTCATAAGACAAGACGAAGATTAATCCGTACGGAGAAAAGTAATACCGCCATATTTTAAAGTTTGACAGCTACAAGCTGAGTGCAATATGGCGTCCGCGCCACCCAATGAGGTACGGCCTCGTCACGCGGCGCGCTGCGGACGTTAATCATGGCTGATTTATTAGGGAAGGAGTGACACATTTTATAATCTATTTTCGAAAATCCTAACGAGTTTTTCAAAATGGTACCAATCTGACAGAAGCCAACAGCTGCATCTAGTTAGTGAGCGTTTTCATATATTATTTGTGTTTTGTTGAAATTGTTCGCGTGAACGATTATATTATCAGTAAGAAATATCAGCTTGAAATGAAATAATATCGCGCCCCTTTTCAATTTTAGAATAAATTTAGATATTGGTTCATATTATTCGAATGTTATACAATTTATACGCTACACGACCTCGTAAATCTAATATCTGCAAGCATTATAGATTTATTGAGTCATTCATTCTGAATAACGTATATATTCATCATATTTATTGACGTAGAAAGTCCTTTGAACGTTATCCGCTGATCGCGCTTAACTGCGTAAGTCCTGTAAATACTCCATAAAATTGATTTTTCAAACATCAAATATGGCTGTCCCCTTACAAAGAAAAAGGTATGAGAGTTTCCTCGTGTCACATACGTCAAGATTTAGGCGAATCCCTAAGGGACGTCCAATTTTTATTGCACGCGGCCCTGATCTATGGTTTAATACGAAACCAATATACCGACTGAAAACAGTGTTAAAGGGTACACAATACACAGACAGCTGGGGGTGCACTTTTGATGAGTTTAAGCTTGTTATTTACTTACCTTTTTTTATTATTTCATATTTTATTTTGAAGGATCTGTAATTATTTTATAAATGGCTACTTTATATGAAAGCTTAAATGTATATAGCTTAAATGGATATAGCTCTTTAAACGGAATTGCATAAATATTGTAAATGATGATGATGATGACACCAATCAGTAATTTCCATTTAGAATGTCAGCTTTATTTATAGTCTTTAGTCATGAAAGATACAAAAGAATAGGTCAAAAACGCAATTTTATGTGCGAAAATTTTCATTGGCTTAAAATATGCTGTAAATTATATGCCTTTAATTATAACATATTTTAGCCTTCAGGTTATACCTATTGAGTTATATATGTGTATATAATCTGTGTATGATTACATTTAAATTTATTACAAGTTTACAATATTTATTATAACGGTGTAAATTAAATATTTTATTTTTATTTTACAGTACTATGTCTTGTGATGACTACATTAACGTGGTTTTGACACATTTAACTGGTCATAAATAGTAATAAAATTCGATACCTACACTATAAAAACTATGAATATGGTAAGAAAAATGATTACTATAAAATAATTCTTATTTACTATCAATATTTATTAAGGGAAATAAAAATCTATATATTGTTGTGTGAAATATGTTGATGTTGAAGGGAGGCTTTAAATTGTTAGCTAAACTTATTATTTATTAAAAGAGACGAAACTAAAAAGCAAAACCTGTCTTGTAGATATAACGTAGTATAACATTTATACTTCTTACATACAGCACTGACTCTTAATTTCGTTTTTGGAAAAACTAAAACAGCTTTTTTAAATATTGCTTGCAACTTTGTGTTTCATAAACTATACCTAAAACGTAAAATCCCGTAATCCCCGTCCGTTCCGTAAGAATTTTAAGTAATTCACAATTCCAAAGGAACCTTGTCAAGTTCGACTTATATTGTTTGTTAGTCACTCAGTAAGGGAAAAGTTTTTTACATGTAAAGTTGAACATATATACTTTTTTAAATTAATCGAAATTATTTGGCACAGAATAATTTATGGACGTTCTCAACACCGTTCAATATACAATTTTAACTGACTCCGTTATTCGGAACGTACAGATCGCAAAAAGAGTTGATCTCGAAACAAAACAGCTCTTTCATTTTTAACCCTTGAATTAATTATACTTCGCCAATTTAAGTTTACTCGAGTGCTGCATCGGGCACTTATGTATTATTCATATAGTGTTTTTGAGATAACAAGCAGCCTCTTAAGTCGATACACATCTAGCGGACTGATTGGAACTCCGCTCAGGAGATAGCAACGTTTACTGGAATTTAGAAAATCTATTGTAATTAAAATATGTGCACGTAGACACGCTCACGAGCTATATTTTTGCTTCCATTAGGATTTCGTTCTGTTAAAACATTTTTGAAAGTTATAAATAAATATTATATTCATTCTTATAAGAATTCCAATTAGAACTTTGGTTGTCATTTGTAATATTATTGAGCTATCCATATACTTACATGAAATATTGTTTAAATTTTATTTTGTGTTAAACTATCACAATTTTATAAAACTTAAAATTATACTCAAATAATATTTAGATATTACGTTGTACGGTAGTTTCTGCAGCATTTTTACTAACCATTTACTTTATTAAACCGCAACGTTTTAAAAAAAATATGAAATGAAAATTCATAATTTAAAAAACAATAATAAAAAAAATATTAATTATTAAATACAAGGTTTAAAAGCTTAATAACATCCTCACGCATATAAATACAGGGAGAAGAGCCGCGGCGATATAAATGGCTGTTATATACTTTGTAAACCGAGGTCGGTTCCGGACCACCCAAGCGGTAGATCGCACCACGCTACATGCTTAGCCCAATATGTAATATTTATATAGCTACGAGGCCAGTCGAGGCGCAGGGGCACAATGTGCGCCTGTAAACGCGACTGGTTGTGGGTTCGATCCCCATTCGAGAAGACATTTTTTATTTAAATTTATATTTTTATTTCTTCGCTCTGGTGTCGAGGCAAAGTCTGGCGTTGAGTTCCGTCACTCAACACGCAGTGCCTTCTGAATTCGACGGAAAATGGAGAACGAAGTTTCTTAATATAAGTTTCCTTTTGCCTACCCTACTGTGAGCGGGATACAGCGTGAAGCTGTTTTTTTTTAATTTTATATAGCTACGGCCTACGAAATTACATCGATCGTGTTCGTTCACTTGCGAGACGTAACTGCACATTTACATAAATTTTAATTATATTTTTATTCGCATAAATTACATTTTATCTCACTGAGATAGGTAGGTAGGCACTTCTTAAGAATGCATTATAAATCAAATTTGGGAAAGCGCGGTTCTGTAAATCGTTCGGAGTTGCAAGTTTAATTTGAGGTTCGGCAAGAGTAATAAGCCATTGAAGTTTTACTTATATACATTTTTTAACGGTACATTTAGTGGTTCTCGATTATATTTCTTAGTTTTAACTTAGTAAGCAAGACCTTTGTGAATATTTCACGTTGTTACATAAAAGTAACAGCATAAGTAGATATCTACTATTAAACAATTTGACTTAACATAGCTTCACGTTTTATCCTTAGCGGGGTATTCAGAGAGAAAGGAGCGCCAAACCCGTAACGTTTGGCGCTCCGTTCTCTCTGACTACCTCTTTCTCCTCGTCCACTGTCATCAACCTCTTCATACATGCCCTCCGGGCGGTCCTCATGCTTTTTACGTGACCTTTCTTCAGTATCTTTGATACTGTGTTTTCGAAGGTCAACCGAGGTCTCCCCCTATCTCTCTTACCACTCACTTTTAAACAATTTAAATTATTGATTTTTCAATGTACTAACTAGGTATTTACTTCCCCACACAATTACTTAAGTGGGTAAATAGCATATCATTAGATAAAGCTTATCAAGCAGGAACAAGACCTAGATACATTAATAACTTGAAAGCGCATGTTCAGTGCAATCGTACTCATTATTTTATCTTAATTCGTCTCATTAGGACCCGCCTATATCTATTTTGCATAATTTCAATCGATGATATTTAATCAAAGAAAATTGCGCGTGGGCACAGACAGCTTGATAAGATTTAATTTAGTCACTCTATTAATAAAGATATACGAGAATGATAAACAATAGAAACCAGTTTAAGAATTTATTGAAAGAAAGATTTTTATTTATTTTCTAATGTCTATAAATATCAATGAATAGGTTTTGTTTTCATAATTAGTGGCTTAACGAGCCACAAGTGTGAACAACCACTTCCCGTCACTAAGAACCACATGTTTCTCTAAAAAAAAAAATGGTTAGCCATATTCTAAAGCCGACGAACCATCCAGCAACAAACACAACAGTCGTAAATCAAAAGGAAAAGTTTTACGAATTAGGAACAATTAAAACATTGAAGCAAACAACAGTTGTTGCGAATGTCCTCAGCGATTGCGGGAACATTGAGAGTTACGAGCGGTTTACAGGATATAGATCTTAGTCCAAAATTCTTTACGACTAATATAACTTGCGCAATCCTTTTGCCGTTCGGCGGGGGGGAGACAGGGGGGGGGGAGTTGGACAAGTTTCTTTTGTTGGCGACACGTGTTGCAAAACGGGTTGGGCCTGACACTTGTTCGGGGAGAATCTTGAGAACGACTTGCGTCGATTCCCTTAGAAGTGTTGAGTACTTTATTTTTTTTATTTTTGAAGTGAAACACAGGAGCAAGTGTTGTAATTTGCGCTTATTTATTACCTTTATTTTTCATCTCTCTTACAACTTTCTTGTATACAGTTTTATTGGAAAAATCTATCAAAACGATATTAAGCACCGATAGTATACTGATGCTGCAAGTATTCAGGCATAACGAGTATTAAAAATTCATGTAGAAGTTAACATTGATATATGGGATCATTACGAAATGCGACATCAACGTCGAAGGGAGGTGCCCTTGCAACTCGACACCGGAAACCGATACGCAGATGATGTGCTGGGTCTGTGGCTTACGGTCATATTCCGCGTCATTATATACCTATTACGGCCCTAACTGATCTTTTTTTGCTAGCCGCGAGTCCCGCCTCTTAATGAAGTTATTTCTGTCAAGTTTACGGCTGTTGTGGCATACTCGAGATTTTGAGGAAAATTTACAATGCGCAAATTGACACCGATGTAAAACGGAGCTTAATTACTCACATATGGCGTGGATAAGGATTTTTCTGCTTTAATAGCTGTAAAATATTTTATATTTTCGTGTAATTTTTTGTTTTGCTGCAGTACCTGATTAATTAGCATAACTTTATGTTTAAGCATATTCGTTTTTTTTTTAATTTACCCTAAAGTCGTGTCGTTGTAATTTAAAAATACATTTCCACTAATAAGCGCAATCTAAAATAATCTTAATGAAATATATAAATATATAATACACCTATACAAATTCTTCAAAACATAAAGCAAGACAGATACATAAAGAAAAGAAAAGGTCGCTATTTACGCCCCCTCAGGCTTTTAAGGCTTACCTAGTCAATTAGCGTCACTCAATTAACCACTATTCTGCTCCAGAAAATATACTAAATAATTAAAACAGGTGAGCTTATTTCACTTGTTTTCATATAATGTTCAAGTAAATAAGAAATAATAAGGTGATATAAATAAGATAATAATTAAATGAAATACTTAATATTTTAACTCTCTTGGTTCCTCTGGTATATGTATATATGTAGCAAAGCTAAGTACGGTGTTGAGTTCCACCACTCAGTAACACGATTTCTCTGGAAAGTGGGGAACATAAGTGTCTTAACGGGAACAGAGTGTCTTAACACTAATTGCCCAGGTGTCCTCTGCCTGCCCTTTTATTTGCTGGGTACATACAGTTTGTAACTAAAAAAAAAATAGGTAAATATAAGTCTTAATCAAAAGTACTAGGTATATACGAGTACCTGATCAAAATATATGATAAATTAAAGCCACATGTATCTTACATATTTTCGTTGATATTCTTCCGTATATTCTTTAACATACCGTATAATTATAGAAAAAAAATAAAACTACAAACATTTTTATAGCATTTAATTCTCGAATTAATATTACACACGATTATTAATGGAATAATTTAAATGTTTTATATACAGATTACACTTCACATTTTAAAGTGTACCTACATATCTATCGATAAGGCAATGCATGAATTGTAGCTTTAAAAGCTGCATTGATCAAAGTAGGTACTTGAGATAATTAAGTCGTTAAATCGGTTGGCAACCCTTTTACACTGTGAGAAGCGCTCTCCGATCTCGTTCCAAAATGCTTTTATTTTTGTATCAACTTTAAATGCAATATATTAGTCCGTTAAAAATTAGACATTAATTTATTGGTATTTGATATTTCAATCGTAAAATGGAAGTCTGTCGCTAATATTAAGATATTGTGTTGCCATATTATTTAATATTCCTGTAGTTTATATATCAGGAAAATATATTATTAATTATTTAATACGATGATTCCATAAAAAGTGAACAAAGTAAGAAAAATATAATTAAAAACAGAATTGCGCGAAGAATAATGCCGAGGAACCCGCCCAAGAATGGGACAATGACCACGACAGCCTATAAGCTATAAGTTACTTACACGCTAAAGGCAACAGGTAATTATAAATCATTATTTTATAAAAGCCTTCCTTATTGGCTTCCAACCCGTTACGCAAGTTTCGAAGTATTTTCGATGCAATATACAACTGAGCCCAGCGTGCGTGCAAACCTATATATTAAGAATCGACATGCAATGAAGACTTCGGTACATAAGCAGTGGAATAATGTGGTTAGGGCTGTCCACTTTCATGTTGAAAAACCAGATTTGACATTCTTATTTATATATTTAAGAGTAACCGGGCTGCAGTTTTGGGTCCGAAATGTTCTTGTTTTAAGGTAGTCATTTTTATAATTGGCAGCCCTGTGGCGCGTGATCGAATTTTCACGACCAACGGCTATTGGCCTCGTATTCGGCCTCGCGGTTCGGTTTCTTGGTAACCAATTCGATCGTTTTAAGTAAGGAGGAGACTCGATGTAGGTACTTATACTAATTATGTCCGTATTTTCTGACCTCTTCATGAAAATTGTTGCCGCATAACACTTAAATCAAAATGATTTCGTTAATATTGGAGTCTAGGGGCGAGTTGATTTTAAATTTTGTAATTTAACTTTATATGTAGTAATGTGTATAATTTTTTAAAATATATATAAGTAAAATATATTTATTGGTCATATATTAGGAATTATATTAAATTAAAGTTTACTATTATATACCTATCGTATATTTTTATCAACAAAGACAGTTGAACGAGATGAAGCTGTCGTCACGGCCAATTGTACCGTCATTTGAACTAAGCTATATAAGACAACCATTCCATTCAAACATCAAACCCTTAGGGATTTCCTTTTCTTTTATTTAGATGGAAGACTTCTTAAATATAACTGGCATCTGTAACCAGATATACCTATCAGGTTTTATTTATATAATTTTAAAATAAATATTAATGTTTCTCTTCTCTATTTGTTCCAGGAGCAAACGGCCTCAGAAGACGGGGGAGACAAACCTACACACGATATCAAACCCTAGAGTTAGAGAAAGAGTTTCACACGAACCACTACCTCACGCGGAGGAGACGCATAGAGATGGCGCACGCGCTCTGTCTTACGGAACGTCAAATCAAAATTTGGTTCCAAAACCGAAGGATGAAATTAAAGAAGGAAATACAAGCGATAAAGGAGTTAAACGAGCAAGAGAAACAAGCGCAAGCACAGAAAGCAGCAGCGGCGGCGGCGGCCGCAGCGGCCGCCCAGGGCCATCCCGAGCACTAGACCCTGGGCCCCTAGTGCCGTACCAGTGATACGATTACACTTTACCGAACAATCTTTAGCCTTGTGTTTGTAAATTGTTTGTAATTATTTTCGTTATTTAAGTGTTGTTCGGTTGTTGTGATAATTTTTTTTTAATTAATTAATTTGAATTAGACTCAATGTTTTTATAATGAATGACGAAGGAACAATAAACTGTTTAATGTTAGAATACAAACGGGTCGTATTATTTTGTGTTTCGGGTTTTGTTTTTTTTTGTTGATTTATTGAATTTTACATATTTTAATTCGCGCTTTCGTGGTAAATGTTCGCGTTTGGAAACCAGTGCAATTTTTAGAAATCTCTTCCGTGTAACATAGTGTAGGTGAACGTAGTTGGTTTTCCCTGATAGGCTGCTGTAGCGCGTCGAGTTGGTAGTCGGCGGCGATGGACTCTTACATTGTACAAATTTAACACGCCTACCAAAGAGACCCGGTCTCGTAACCTTAAAGCTAAGCAAACAGTCATAAGTTAAATCTATCGCAATCTCAGACTTCAAGAGTAGCGTCAAACAGAATAACCGCGCCATCAAATCCTTTAATACTCTCTCATAAGTATAGTGTAAACGTGGTCGTGTTCCTCCAGTTTTAATAGTCGGTCAAGTTTAACAAATTGCCATAAATGTAAGTAGGTATTATATTAGCGTGTAGCCGTGTAAATAGTTAGGGTTATGTCTATGATAATGGAAGTGAGCGGTTTCGACTGCGCCGGCGCCGCAGAACGACCAGAAAAAGTTCGAAGGGAGTGCGGGCGAGTGCGGGCGAATGCGGGCGAGCGCGGGCGAGAGCGGGCCGACCCGGGGGGAGCGGGCGCGGCCGGCCACCGGACAGGACTAGGTGAGTTTTTGTCAATGTCCACGGCATTATTTATCGAGCGGAGACGGTTGCGAAAAACTCACTTGTCGTCACCAGTCGGTGCACGACGCCATTTTTGAAATCGCCCATGCGAGACTTCTACGGCATTGCTGTTTTGCAACGTTTTAATTTACTAAGGCGATACGAGAACGCTTTGATCTTCCCGACCGTCACCGCTTATCTCAATGAGGACAGAGCCTGGCTGTTCCCCGAAACTTAATTTAGTTTTAATAATAATTTATTGGTGCTTTCATATTATTTAAACTCATGTTCTCTTGTACAACTGCTACGAATAAAAATATCAAGTTACGAGAACGGTAGTTCCGTTGGCTTGATTACATGTCGTTAAGTAATCAAAGTATCAACCTTTATTTTCACAATGGCTAATGATAGATATATATACAGATATTACTTAATTTATTATTATTGTTTTTTATTTATAAAAAAATCAAAAATATAGAGAAAAGATGAACTTACCTATTTTAATAAAAAGGGCAATAAAAATGTTAAATTTTATGAACTCGACTTCAATTACTACTGACACACAATAGACCCTGCTTCCGTACTGAACGCATAGAAGAACGTGACAATACAAAATATACATACAAGTTTAACATTTTATACTATTCGCGAATTAAATTATAATATAGTGTTATCATTAACACTATATTATAATTTAATTCGCGAATAGTGAAAATTAAGTAATAGATTTTGAAGATAAACCGCAATATAAAGTCTACATGAATAATACAAACGGGCCGCATATATTTTTAACACAATTTACAAGGCGAACGAAGTAAGAAGTGAAAAATGCATGGTGTGCAATATTTTTGCCGGTTGTATACGACGGCCATTTTTCTTTCCACGACCGAAATCAATTCAACGATAACAGATAATTATTTTGCTTCGATAAGAAAGATTTTCGTTGTTGCGATGACCACGGATTGAGAAGTCGAATTTTTTAAACATCTTCATTTTGAGAAGAAACAAATGATTTGGACGTATTTTTAGAATTTTGAAATGACTTATGCAATTTTCTGGTATATAATCAAAATAATAACTAAACTAGATAAGACTTATAAGTTAATTATGTTAGTATTTCACTTGAATAAAACATTAACGAGCTCTATAGTCGATGAGCGATTAAGAATAACGACTAGTTCCGCGCAATGTTTCTCACTTAATTAAAACATACCGAAACATTTACGTTGGCAGACAGATGCAAGAGCAAAAACTCAATATATTCCTTTATAATTCGACCATTTGAGGTCGAACGCCATATGATGATGGTGGTATAACTTAACGGAGTGCCACTTTTAATTTTTTCTCCGAACCCCTCGTCGTCGTAAGTTTCTTTTTCAGCAATAATTATCATCACAATTTAACATAATAGTCTTATATACTTAAACCGATAGACACATTTCAAAGTTTTTCTTATTGATTAGTCGATGTGTATCAAACCGGCTCCGTCCCATTATAAGTTGCTTTTATTGCGTTCTTTCAACCAGTTTCAGACACCTGTAGTTACGCATTGAGAATAAAGTTTAGACCGTAGATAATCGTGTCCAGTGCTGAGATGGGGGAAATTTTCATATAATTGCCGATATTATATTATATGGCGAAATGTTTTCGAGTTAATTAGACGAAAACTTGAATAATGCATGACTGATTAATCAGTACAGGTTGTGAGTTTTGTTTTATTTGGTATTATACATTAATTGGTATGCAGCGGCGGTTTCTTATTAAAATATTGCAATTTTATAAGGCCCCCGGGACCTGTTCGGTGGAAATAAAAAGAGTGTTGTAGATGGCGCGACGCGGGCGGAGGTGTGCCCACCGACCGCCCGTCGATGTTGCATATATCATTATGTACACAGCCGACCCGGCAGCTGAGCAAGATGAGAGATCTCTCTTATGTGAAGTCACCACGACGCGAGCCAACTCGCTTCTTATTTATTATTTGCAATGTCCGAGAGGTTAATCAACTCTGGAGAGAAATTGTTACTTTTAAATACTTTATATCGTAGTCTTCAATAAGTGACTGTGATAAGATTGTAGAGGTGAAAAAAACTATATTGACCTCTTTCCAATTCATATTTAATATCGGAATTAATAACAATGTAAATTATTATAAATCACAAAACAGTAGCCAATTTTTATTTTATATCGTAACTTCATACATTAATTAATCAATACTTATTATAGAACAGCATTCACTTTTGCCCTCGTTTTTAAACACATGTTATGCAAACATAAAATGTTTTAATTGTAATTATAATTTACCTTATCCTTTATTAGTATTTACTACTGGTGAAGCTGTATGTATGCATCATAGCATATATTTATAGTAACACAGGAACTCGCCATATAAAGCGGCGCGGGTCGGCACACTCGTGTCGATACTATCTCGTCACCCGGCTCGCCCCGCGCACGACTAACATGTCCCATAGGTCACTCACCCGCAACTGAAGCCTTTAATCGATAACGATTTATTTAATTAACTGTACACGAGCACTATTCTACCTTCTAAGGTAATAGAATAATACTTAAAGGAAAATTGTGCTTATGAGCCCCGTGCTCTTTTGCTCGCTCAATGATATGTTTATTTCATTAATTTATTTTTAATTATTTATGTTTGTGATTGTTTTATAATTTTTTAATTGTTCAATTTAATGTTTTAGTTAAATTTAGTTTTTTATGTCATTTGTATGGATTTAGTGAATAATAAATATACTTCTACTCTATTTATTCTTTTTTTTAATCTACTACAATATATGTAATATACCAGCAATAAATACGAAAACACAACATTATACAATCCAAAATACAAAAAAACACTCAATTAAAATTCATATATCACGTACTCGTACACATAAAACAATACAATCCTATTTTACTATCAGCACAGATCATAAACCAAAAGTGCTTAACCGCCCCATAGAGTAATCGAGTTAACCCCTACAAAATCACGCAATAATCGATACGAAATATCGTTTTCCATGACAGCTATTAATTGTGGGGCAATGAGGCTTCGCATACTTGAGGCTATAAACAAACGCTATCTAACCAAACTGCCTACTTAATAGTCCTTTAGTATAATTGCCGCAATCAATAAGTAAGTACGCTACGTACCCAGTGCAGACATTGTACTTCACGCTGATACGTAAAAGGGAGCTGTTGTGAGTTGAAGATAGCTGGAATGGTCTAAATCTTGAGGCGACACCTTGATCTGAATCTGTTTTGAGAATAGGCAAAGTAGGTAGTGTAGAGCAAGTAGCATTGCGCTACGGTTTCTTTTATAGCTGTTAATATATTTATTTTTTTTGCTTTTTAGATTTGTACATTCTATCTTGAATATTATTAGAGGTGAGGGTGCGATCCCCACCCGGGAAAATGAACTATTTCCATGTTCCTTTCTCCCTTCTCTCTATCTTTCTATGCTAAATATAGTGTGAAACTATAATAATAAAGAAAAAATATATTAAAGATTTAAATTCGTTACAAAAAATCGGATTTCAATTTTTGGCATAAGTCAATACTTAGTCAATGACTTTGTAGTATTTTTAGTAATCGGTATTAGTCGTTATTAGTATTGTTAATTATACCTCATTAAATATTAAATTCTTTGATTCGCGATTTTTACACATCCTTAGACGTAATAATTGCCTACATTTTAGTATTATATATTTTTGGAAAGCCTATATTTCGTGAGGCCGGTCGTGGCGTAGCGGCACGAGATGTGACTGCAAAATCGACTGGTTGTGGGTTCGATCCCCACTCGAGGAGATTGAAATATTTACTTAAATTTATATTTCGTGCGTTCTGCGTTGAGTTCTACCACTCAACACGCAATGCCACCAGAATTCGGCAGAAAGTGGGGAACGGAGTGTCTTAACACTAGGTTCCCTCTGCCTACCCTGCTGTGTGCAGGATACAGCGTGAAGCTAATTTAATTTAATTTAATTTTTATATTTCGAACTCTTAGCAGTAGTCAGTGGACGCATATACTGAGGTGTAAGTGTATACGTCCACCGATTATGTTCGTCTGTCAGTTTTCGATTTGATTCTCAACGATTTCTGAGATTGTTGACGCTAGTTTGATATAAGAATGAAATAGGTGGTAGTTAAACTATATGCGATTGATCCGGTTAAATAGTTTCATTTAAATTACCTTATATATAGATGAAATAATTATTTAAATATATATTTCCATTTCTTTGCTCTGGTGTCGAGGCAAAGCGCGGTGTTGAGTTTCTGAAAGTGGGGATCGGAGTGTCTTAACACTAAGTTCCTTCTGCCTACCCTGCTGTGTGCGGGATACAGCGTGAAGCTGATTTATTTTATTTAAATACCCTATAATATATATCTTCAAGTACAATAATATTGCATATTTTATGTTGCTCAAATTCTATTCTAAATTGCTAAATAAATTTATAGTATCTGTTACGTATAGAAGACACTTAATTGGTTGTGTAGATAAATGTTTTGTGGTATTTCATTTTATTAGCCGTCCGCCTTCAACCTCGCCCACGTCACCACTGATCTACGATAGAGACTTGTTAGTGAGAGCGAAATATTTTTGATAACATTATATATTATGTCGTTCAAATAACAAAATACTTCAAAAATATTTTACTTCAAAAATAAATATCGTTTCTTCTTCTTCGAGGTAAAGCGCGGCGTTGAGTTCTGCCACTCAACACGCAATTCCTCTAGAATTCTGCAGAAAGTGGGGAACGGAGTGTCTTAACACTGGGTTCCCTCTGCTTACCCTGCTGCGTACGGGATATAGCGTGAAGCTAATAAAAAAAATAAAAAATAAAAATAAATATTTACTTGCCAATTATTATTAACTGTTACTTTTTTACCGCATTTTCATGATATTTATAGAATTCATTCAATCCAATTTAAAGTTTATGTTCGTAAATTGAACTCGGAAACTTTGCCTCCTGTAACTTTGTTTACGTGCACATTATGAGGTAAAACGTAAATTTCAGCTTTTTCCGTTCCAGTTGGAATTTTTGGAAATCTCTTGGTACTCCTCTGCACTGCCAAAGTAATCTATACGACAACTTTCAGCTTTTTTTGCTGTAGTTTCAGTTGTGAGATGCTGTCAGTCAACCAGTAATGTAAGAATTTTATATAATATACCTATATAGATTATTCCACTTTACATAAATTGCATATTATAGAGATTAATTAAATGTTTTTTAGTCCCGATAAAGGTATTTTGTGCAGTTCCATTCAATTCTGCCTTTTAAGGACATTTGAAATTTACTAAATCCGTATAAACGACTTCGTAGCAATTAATCTGATCTTTCTCATATTATATACTAAAAATTATGTAAAATAATATAAAGAAAAATTTCGAAAATAATTACCTACTACTAGTGATACTGAAACCTCTTATAAGCCTTCAATTTAATTATTATTAGAATATTGAAACGCATTCATTTCATTGATTGAAATAAAATCGTTATTATTTTGAAGTCAATTCTAAATTTCAACAAAAAAATTAAAGCTGGTTATTTCTTCTATAATACAACCACAATTTTGTCTCACACAAGATGTCTCGTTACCTTGTCACACTGGGGCGTCATAAATTTTATTTATTTAACTAACTTAACCTGCATATTTAATGTAGCTTTATCGTATCTGGTTGGGCTTAAAGTACCTACCTATCTATCTGTTTAGCATAGATATGCTTATAGAAAATATTTTTACATTAGAGAACAAGCTATCTATTTCTTTAATAAAAATGTATGTTTTCGCTTAATAATATACAATTTAAAGATTTTTGAGGCCGGTCGTGGCGCAGCGGCACGAGGTGTGACTGCAAAATCGACTGGTTGTGGGTTCGATCCCCACTCGAGGAGATGAAATATTTACTTAAATTTATATTTCCATTTCTTCGCTCTGGTGTCGAGGTTAAGCGCGGCGTTGAGTTCTGCCCCTCAACACGCAATGCCTCCAGAATTCGGCAGAAAGTGGGGAACGGAGTGTCTTAACACTAGGTTCCCTCTGCCTATCCTGCTGTGTGCGGGATACAGCGTGAAGCTGATTTGATTTTTTTTTTTTTAAAGATTTTACCTACAGGGTTTTACCAGACACCTTAAAAGTTAATGATAATGAATGGCCAACTGCGTATTTTTCGACGTATCGATTATTAATAATAAAGATAATAAAAGTATTCAAATGGAACTGATGCTGTATTAAAATATAAATTCTCCAGTATGAGTTGTACAAATAAATTATCCTTTATTTAAAAAAAAATATTCGATCTGACGTCGAGGCAAAGCGCGACGTTAAGTTCACACTATTGCCTCCAGAATCCGGAAATGGGAAGCGGAGTGTCTCAACTCTAGGTTCTCTTTGCCTATGTGCCTACCCTGCTGTGTGCAGGATATTGGGTGAAGCTAGCTGATTTACAATAAAAAATACCTACATATAATTAAGTATGTACAATTAAAAAAAACTTCCTATAGCCAATATCCATCTTTGGTTTTTATGTCAAAAAGGTCAACTTAATAATATTATGACCGCAGTAATCAAATGAATTAATTAAATGATAAAATAAATAATTCAAGTAGATACCGTATAATAATGTGATACATATTCTGCTCTGTCATGACATATGAGCTGCCTTGATAGTTTTTTTACTATAGTAGGGACAATTTTCATTAATAATTAATATTTTAAAATTTATATGTATAGCCAGTTAAGCCAGTCGTGGCGCAGCGGCACGAAGTGTGACTGTAAAACCGACTAGTTGTGGGTTCGATCCCCACTTGAGGAGATGAAATATTTACTTAAATTTATATTTCCATTTCTTAGCTCTGGTGTCGAGGACAAGCGCGGCGTTGAGTTCTGCCACTCAACACGCAATGCCTCCAGAGTTCGGCAGAAAGTGGGGAACGGAGTGTCTTAACGCTAGGTTCCCTCTGGCTGCAGTGTGCGGGATACAGCGTGAACCTGATTTATTTCTATTTTGTATATGTATAAAGTTAATTAATTTTCTGCTAACTCCATAGGACATGGAGCATAAAGCCTACATTCATATAGTTGAAAGTAAATACTTGTATATACCTCAGTACATATATAATTGCGAACAAAAACAAACCTAAAACACATTCGTCCATATATCTAATAACGGGTTGCGTGTCTGTACGTAGCGTTTACCAGTCGACTGTCGTCTGGGGACTGCGGTGGGACTGACCAATAAAAGTTCATTATCTATCGTTTGTTCACTTCCAACTTTCATTTTATTGGTTTATGACACCGAATGTCATAAAACTCGAGGTGTGGTTTGCTGGTGACAAATTACACGTCGTTTCGTTTTTACAACTGCGATCCGAGTGGCAGTTAATTAAAACTTTTTCGTTTTAATCTATTTTATGATAAAGCTGTAAAACAGTTTAATATTAACTGTTAATAATTATATATTGTAATTTTTATTTTCACCTAGACGAAGATGCCTATATGATAATTACCAATACTTACTAATACATTTTCCTCTGTTCGTTGATTTTTCATGCATTATTTCAGAACATGAAAGGTTTATTATATAAACGTATTAATGAAATGAAATAATCTATATATATAAAAGGACTTGTACCTGACTGACTGAGGTAAGACGCACGCACAGCCGTAACCGCTGTGCGTAGAAACGTGAAATTTGGACAGATGTTTATTTTCGTAATCTGGACATCCACTAAGAAGGAATTTTGAAAAATTTTAACCCTAAAGGGATGAAATAGGGGTTGAAATTTGTATGGAAAAAAAACTTAAATCGCCACCAATTTTTATAAAATTTGGAATTCTAACTCTTCAAAATATTTCATTGAACACGTGTTTCATAGTTTTTTAGAATTCACCCCCTAAGGGTTCAAATAAGGGGTTGAAAGTTTATATGGAAACATCTTTAAATCGCCACCGATTTTTATAAAAATTTAAATTCAAACTGTTAAAAATATTTTATTGAACACGTATTTCGTGGTTTTTTTAGAATTCACTCCTAAGGGTGCAAATAAGCAAGCGAAGCTGCGCGCGCCCGCTAGTAAATATATAAAGTAGACGTCTATACTTTATATATTTATTATTTCATTTTCATTATACTTACGACTTAATGGCAATTCGCACTCAAGGAAATTTAATATTTAATATTTTCATTTTTTTGCTGTGGTATGGAGAAGAAGCGCGGCGTTGAGTTCCGCCACAATTTGGCAGAAAGTGGAAAGTGGAGTGTTTCACTAGACTTCCACTGCCTACCCTGCCACAAGCGGGACACAAAAAGAAGCTGAAAAATAAAAAAATAAATTATAAATTACATAGAAATCCTTAAAAGAATATATTTAAGTACACCTTTCAAGAGGCATGTTGAAGGCGTGGCACCGTTTATGCAAAATATATGATGAATAAGCACGCGACTGTGTTAAAAACGTCATGACATTTATACCTTAAACGTATATTCAGATGTTTCTTACTTTTTGTCGGTTTTCACGGTACTATAAATGCAAATAAATTTCTATAAATAATTACCTACTTGCTTATAAATAAACATATATTAATTATTATTTTGTTTTCAGCTTCACACATTATCTCAGAGTAGCATATAGCAAGGTAGGCAGATTAAACCTAGTGTTAACACACTCTGTTCACCAGGAAATGAAAATATTAATAAACAATAACTCATTCCCCCGAGTGGGAATCGAACCCACAAACGTCGCTTATACAGTCATACGCTTGTGCCCCTGCGCTACAACGGCCTCAGTAACATATAGGCATTTTTTACGCGAAGGTACATAAATTTAATAGCTCACTATGTTTACATACAGCGATATCAATATTCAAAGCAATAACTGACCACCTCTAACAAAAACAGTAGAATAACCAACTACACACCTACCACACACCATTTCAAATGGTGGCGGCGTGACTTACGTTCAATTATCGACAATTCCTTTGGAGAACGTTACATTTACATGTAAATATGGCAAAAAGTCCATACACAATCATCCACGACCAATGGGCGAGTGCGTCCAGGCAAAAGTGAATAAATTAGAAAAGCAGTAAATCGTCGGAGGCGTTTTAATTGAAATCGCAGTTGTTAATTGAGTGCGTAGAGACGCGCATGCGTCCTGCTGATTTATTATAGCCATTTGCTAGCCTAAGCACGTATAGGCTTCAATGGCTATTACATTTTCCAAGTATTTTTATAAATTATTTAATTTAATTAATTTTTAAGAATATTAAGATTTTCTTTAAATAGTTATAATTATTTTACTTAAATTAACAAATGTGACATAAAATCTTTATCTTATATCATTTATGATTCAACAATATTACGTAATCCATATAGATATTTTTTCGTAATAGAAAAGTATATGAGTATTGACACTTACTTAGTGACTGTGGTAACAAATTTATTTTAACATTTCTTTTGTTTATAAAATAATAAGTTTAGCTAAATATTATAGTTTTACTTAATTTGATTGTATGATTTATTTTATATACGTACACTGTAAAGTACAAACAAGATTCCTTTAAGACTTTAAATTCCACAACAACCTTTTTATATTTAAATTTATATATACGTATTTTTAATACAAAAGACTTTACAAAAAGTGCAGTAAAGCATATAATTAAGCTTTAATGGTCTTTAATACAAAACATACATACAACATACAACTTTTCATAACAAAAACTAATTGGATTTTTCTCATTTATATACAAATTAAGACTGGGGTTGTACCTAGTAGTCATTTTTCGATAGATAATTATCTCGTTATATCTACACGCCAATTTATGTTCTTACTATAAATTTAACGTAAAAACGATAAAAGCAAGCAACCGCCTTTCAAGTTACATATTATTATTATAAAAAATTACCATTTTCTCAATTCTGCAAAAAATATCGAGTTTAGCTATCGGTCGCCTCTATTGAAGTTCGGGCGAACAATACAGATAAGTAAAAACTCTTTCAAACTGTAGAGACAGGGCCCGTCTAGTAAATAACAGTGGAAGGGTTTAACCCTTCAACTTTTTCTCCTTACCTCGACCCCTATTCGTCTTCTTGGAGATATGGCGCATATATTTATTTATCATTCTTTATTGCCACGAAATCTACGGTGTTGTTCAAGATTAAAATGGAAACCTATTTGGTTTTATCTCTTTTGATTAACTATTGAAGAAAGCTGTCTGACGCTGAAAAAAAAGTTGTAGATATTTTAATTATTAAGTTTTTGCAGATGATAGGTACTACCCGTTTCTTTAGATATTTGTGTCTCCTCAATGTGGTAACAATACAAAGCACGGCGTTGAGTTCTGCCACTCAACACGTAATATCTAAAAACTTAGCGGTGCGTGCCTACCTATCAGGAAATGGGAGAAATAGCGTGAACCTAAAATAAAAATAAAATCCAAATAAAAAAATCAACAGACGAAATCATTTGTTTTGTCATTATGATATGACGTTACTTTAAGACTTCATAATGATTTCTGAAGTATTATGAAAAGTCTCAAAATAACTTAAATACATTGTCGAGAGATGAAAATGAAATTTTAACTTATTTTTCTTCTATATATTGATAAAAAAATTATAAATAATAATGTTACCTAATATATATATTTTTATAATCTTTCTTTCGTATTTAAAAACCCTAACTACCTATAGCCCAACACTCACATATATCGCTTCAGACAGTCTATTTTAAACAGCTAAGGTTATTTTCTATATAAGTATACTACATTACAAACAAGATTCCTTTAAGACTTTAAATTCCAAGCGGACTTTTTATACTCAAAATTTAAATATTCGAATTTTTAATTCAACAGACTGCACAAAAAGTGCATTATAGCATATAATTAAGCTTTAATTATAGTCTTTAATATAAATTTTCATAACAAAAACTAATTCGATTTTTCTCATTTATATACAAATTAAGAATAGGGTTGTCCCTAGTAGTTATTATTCGGTATATAATTACAATATATATAGATACTTATATGTTGCTATAAGAATTAAACTTCTTACCTAATTATACAGTATTAACGGAAGAAATTAGAAACCATCATTAGGGACCCCATATATTTTTTTCCAATTTCAAAGAGCCATCATATAACTTATCAGAATAAAGAAGGCAGTATGAGGAAGGTCCAACAGGAATGGCAGTTTAATAGGACTCACCGACTGGAACTCGATCGTAACTCGATTTTAGTTAGGTACCTACCTACTTGGTTTTTATTCGCATTGAATAGTAAATATACCTATGTTTTTTATTTAAGTAAGCATTAATCGATTTTCTTAAATGATTATATACTTTAATATCTACTGATAAGAGATTAAGATTTTTTTTACGAATAGATATAACGTTTATTAACATTGCATTAAAAAAAAATAACTAAACTTTTCCGATATTTGTTTTAATTGAGATAAATATAATTTTTCCCCACATTAACAAAATTGACTTTATGATGCGTATTACCCACATACTCACGTTATAGCTATATAATATTCAATTCTTCATAATAAAAATAATTGAATCCAGGCGTGGCGCAAGGGTACGAAGTTTGATTAAACACGACAAGTTGTGGGTTCCATTCCCATTTAAGAAAATGAAATATTTAATAGGCAGGTATTTCCATTTTCTTCACTCTGGTGTCGAGACAAAGCGCAATGTTGAGTTCCGCCACTCAACACGCAAGGCCTCAAGAATTCAGCGGAAAATGATTAAGGGATGTCCTAACTAGTTTCCTTACGCCTACCTAGCTGTGTGCGGGATAGCGTGACGTTAAAAAAAGTAAATCAGCTTCACGTTGTATCCCGCACACAGCAGGGTAGGCAGAGTAAATTAAACGCCGCTCTTTGCCTCGACACTAGAGCGAAGGAATAGAAATATAAATTGAAATAAATGTTTCTTTTAAGATCGAACCTACAGGCGTCGCGTTACAGTCACACCCTTGTGCCCCTGGGCCACGACAACCTAAAAAAAGTAATGATTAAAATAATTAAAAATATAACCATTATAGAAACCATTTAAAAAATTGTGACATTACAACAATGTCACAAAAAATAATACTATCACTTATAAAGCAATGTATCAAAAAAAAATGATAGTAAGAACGGAAAGAGTAGGTATCAACTCACCCAAATAATTGCTATTCTATTCACACCGAGGGGGATTTATACCCGGAATTATTTTCTTGTTGTTTTATTAGAGGATTTGTCACCCGCCCCCGCTTTTATAATTACCCTAGATATTGAGTAACTTTTAAGATTGGATTTATGGAGAATGTTCCTATTCGGTTACAGAGGATTATTAACTTGAATATATATTATAATAAGGTGGATTCTAGAGTTTGGTAGTCGTTTGTTTTGAATTTTATCTCTTTTTAATGAAGAATGACTATAGGTTTAGATTTTTGGAATGTACACTAGTGTAACAGTATTTTTTTAAATATATGCAATGTGTAAGTTAACAAATATTGTTTTACTTTTATTTAAATATTTGAAAGTATATATTATTACTAAAATATTTAATTAATATAAATTAAAATAATATATTTTTGCTTACGCAAAATTTATATTAAATTTAAAGTAGAATAAAAGCTACATAATATTCTCATTTTAAATATATTTTAATTCATACTAAATAAAATGGTACTAACTGTTCTGTTCATTAATTTGTTACAGTTTATATTTTTTATCTTACACTATTATATATATTACAAAAAAATATTTAGATACTATTTAATAATAGTATTGTTTTTATTATTATTTAAGTTAGAATAAACGCTAACAGCTATTTGTTTTTTAAATCATCACACACTTAGTGAGCTGCAAACGCCATCTATCGTCGCTAAAAATAAACAAGTTTTGTATTATACAATTTTTTCAAATTTATGTACTTAATTAGAATAACATGCCATTAATAATAATTTTAAATATTTTTTTTAATACAAATACTTTTTTATGAGTAATTACTTAATTAAGTTTCGTATAAATTAAACTACTATGATAAAGAAGTTCAAGACTTGTCAGATAGATGTCGCACGCGACAGTAGCGCCGCAAGTTGTAGTGGTGGCATAGGGAACTAATAAAAGCGGGAACTTGCCGACACGACGCGCTCAGACAATGTTTATGATGCAATTTACAGTCCGTATATTGCCAGCCACTTCATATAACACAATATACATTTGAATTTATTTATTTTATTTTATAAGGGCTTTTCTCTAAACCTGCTTTCCAGTTTAAGGCGATATTTCTTAAAAAAACATACCTGCTTGTAGGCTGATGATATAACAACATTTTTAAACAATTATATAATGCATTATGCCAATTATAAATAAAATAAAAATAATAAAACTATTATAAATAATTAATAATGCAATCATTTTATCTATACATCCGTTTTAGCTTCCAAATTATGTAACGGTTGAGTTACGCAATGCTATTCTAGCGGCATCGTCATTCGGGTCCATAAAACATTCATTTTACGACGTGACGACTTCAAATAGCTCATAAAAAAGTTCACCGTTACGGCCACAGATGGCGTTGCGAGGTGATTGAAAAATGCGCCATCTACAGTTGTCAGGCAGTATCTTACTCGGCTCACAAGTCATGGTTTTATTGGAAAACCCATAAAACTTACTCCAGCCTTCCAATATGGAGTTATCGTAGGGTGAATGGGCGTATAAGACAGGAGACCGACTTTTATTGTTTGTAAATTGGTTGTAAAATTATGAGTCGGTCGTATTGTGTATAATCACGGCGATCAGCTGTTCCTTTATGGGATAAATCACTTTATTACGGCAAATGATGTTTTACGAGGTTGTAAGGCCGTATTCAAATGGGCGACAAGTTGTCACTTTGACTAGTGCGTCGATAATTTGTTGTTTCGGTGATTGATTGATGAAATACTTTGTGTGTTCATTTTATTATTTTAACATCTGTTTTACAAAAGTATTTAACGTATAAATCTGGAATTTTAGTAAGAATTTTTAATTACTATATTAGTGATGTGAATAATGTATTTAAAATGTCAGCTTCATGCTGTATTCCGCACACAACAGAGTAGGCAGAGGGAACTTAGTGTTTAGACACTCTTTTCCCCACTTTTCACCGAGCTTTTCGAGGCATTGCGTGTTGGGTGGAGAAACTCAACGCTGGGCTCTTTGCCTGGAAGCCAGAGGGAAGAAATAAAAATAATAATAAATAATAATTCATTCTGTCGAGTGGGAATCGAACTCACAATCATCGCGTTGTAGTCGCATCCTTATGCCCCTGCGCCACGACGGATTCAAAATTATTGGAATTATGTTTTTAATTAATAAAGTTAAGACCATAGTGAAACAATTTGTGTCCGATTAGAAAGAAATGTTTTTTGAAATAGTGGACAATTTGTCCGTCATTGATTTTTTTGTCTATTCGCCAACAGATGGCGTGTTAAATCTTCATTATACACAATAAATCTAAATGCTTATTAAAAATTATAATTAATTTATGTTATTTTCTAAAGATATGATAGAATTATAATAATTCAATGCCTCAATTTTATTCAATAAAGTCATACCTAACAAATTTAAATTTGGAACATTTATTCCTCCAAATAAAAATCCCACCACTGTAAATTATGTTAAATAAAATTTTTATAATTCACTTATTATCATTAATTAAGTAAATATACTTGTTAGTTTTAATTTAACGATTTAATTTTGAACAAAAAAAGATAATAATGGAATAAACTCACATAAACATAACGAACGAAAAATTAAAAATTCAGTACAGATAATAAATTTAAATATAACACGTTGAATTAAGACGTCAAACTGGCTATATAAATTAATATATTAACTTTATAAAGTTACTTTATTAAATATTAAATGGATATATATATAAAATCTGCATAATTTTTATTTGGTTGCAACAGTTTTTTCAAACCAAACTTTACTACCGCTAATTGTTCGTTTTACGAGACGTTTACGATAATCATGATCGTTAACTTGACATTTACGATCGGTTAACACCTCGGCCGTGATTGCGGCGGGCTTTAGTGCCACTTGAAATTAATTTTTGTAAATAAATAAAAAAAAATGTTATGATATGCTCGTTTTAACATGTTCGTTTTGTTTGTATTGATTTTTCTTTAAGTGATTATTTTTTTCTTTTGTTTGAATATGCGTGCTGATAGTTTTTATCTTTGTTCTATAATTTTTTGCTTCATACGGAATAAATAGAAGCTAGTGATGTATCGTTATTTTTTTAAATTCTGCGCACCGGTCTGTTTTAAAGTTAAGTGATGGAACTGAGTTCGATTCCATTTAGTTTCATCCGATTATCGAAAATAGAAAAAAACATACACTAGAAACCTACTTATTAGTATATTAAGCTTATATATTTTACATAGCTTAGATAATGGGATTTCCAACACTTTTTAATGTAATTTCTCACCAATCTTTAATCTTATTACAATAACAGATTTCTAATTTCTTTTTTATCAAACTTGTATAGGCCCCAGTGGATTGACCCTGTTAATAAAGGAACAAGACGTGCGAAAGAGACGGCAACAGTGAAGGAGCGTCGTAATTTATGAGATACACATTTGGTATGAACAGCTCCAAATAAAAAGATATTTCCCGGTATGGTTACGATATTAATGTTTTTTTTTTATTTTATATTTTTTGTCCAACACGCTCCAAGATAACGAATTTATATCATTATAAATTAAAATTCAGAACGATTTATTTAAATATAATTAATCTTTATTTTTATTTTTATATAAAATACAAAGCAAATTTAAAATTTCTACAAGAATTTAAACGGAAAATCTTATAAAATAGTTTCGCTAACACTAAATTGCTAAGTTAAGTCGAGAAAATAAACGAGTCGCAATAAAACCATTTATCAGAGTATAGAGAAAAGCTGCTTAAAAATAAAAATAAAGTGGACATGTTTTCGCGACAGTACCGCCTATCTCTATGAGTAAGTTATGGCTTTTGTAGGGTGAGTTACACCCTGCTTAGGTCACGTGGCTCGAGGGGGACGGCGCTATACGGGTGCCTAAACGAGGAACCAGGATAGCAATATTGGGGCGGCAAGTTATCTTCGTTCCATTCAACTCACACTCGCGCCGCCCGAACGTCCGTATAGATCAATAAAACTACTTTATCTCTTTTTGGCACATCCCCATCCCGTCGGCGACTTCCTAGAACGATACTTCACCGCTATGCTTTCTCTTTAAAAAATAAATATTTTAAATTCTTTAAATTTTTTAAATAATAAACCATTAAAAAAGGTGTGACGAATTGTTAAAAAAAGCTTCTTGTAAAAGAAAGGTCTTACTCTAAGAATGTGCTATTCATTTTATTTTAAATTGCCGCATTTGAACATAATTGTTGTTTTTTACTCGCTATAGCCTTTTTAACCGTGTTTACAAAGGTAATGGCCATAAAACATTATTACCGGGTATTAAAGCGAGCCACAGGTAGTTTCGGGTCGGAGTGTCCAGCTCATTGCGATAGTCGGTGTCATCTAATGAAGGTTAATAATTTATGATTGCTTAAACAAGTAGTTAAAAGAAAGTTTAAAGTTAAAACGTGTTCTGGGTTAAACCTACCTTCCGCGAGTTTGTGTAGTGATTTTTTTTCTGATAGCCTAATGATCATATTAAGTGCTTATTATATATGTAGATGTAGGTAAGATGGCACTCATTTTTACTCTAATATAATTGCTATAGAGAATTCCGTAATTACAAATATCTACTACGGTATATTTTTGTATTAAAATACTGACAAACATAAACTAGTTTTTCAATATTTTATAGATATTTATTATCTTTGAGTTGTCATATGTGTGTCCGGTTAAATATATATTTATTTTATATAATTTCTTTATTTAATAAGTATATTTTTTTCGAGAAAAGTTTATTTTAAAATTATTTATCACAAGTTGAAGGTGTAATTTCTAGCGATGGAGCTAGAACTAAGGGGTTGATAAGCGTTTATTCGACGGGCGTTCCGGTTCTAATAAAGTAATTACTCTTGTTACACGACGCCTAAGTTATTTTCATAATTAAATAGAACTAGTATCATCAGTATACGTTATTATCTGAGTAAATCTTCAGTGAAAAGATATTTTTTTATAATTCAGGAAATATTATGCATCTAGATTAATTTTTAAAAAAAATCCTACAGCTATATATACCTATTTAAGGATTTCTATCATTTTCTTAACTTTATGTTTTCAACCATAAACATGATCAGTGTACGATTACTTTGTCTTTAGATATTGTGTATTAAGGGATGGATTGTTTATCGATAGATTCGAACTCACAACTTAAATTTGACATATTTTTTAAGCTTTATCCTATCCTGTACGTATATATCAGGGTAGACAGAGCAAACCTAGTACTAAGACACTCCGTTCCCCACTTTTTGACCAATTTTCGAGACATTGCTTTGACCAATAGAACTCAACGTCAAGTCGAGGAATTGAAAATGATACATTCCCTCGAGTGGAAATTGAACCCACAACCATCGCACTTACAACCAGACGTTGTACCAATAACAAATATATCGGGTAAAATATCAAGTTGATAATGTATTGATTTTAATAATATATAGTTTGAATTACATCAAAACAACATACATATATCTAAGTAACTTCCTGTTTAATGAATTTATTACCTATGTAGAGCCCCTCGAGTAGTATACATCATTGAAAAACTTCTTAATGACGTCTGTTTGTTCATGCCCTTCCTAATTAGGTATTGTCAGTTATAATAACTTGAAATAAGGGTAATAAATATACCACATAATTACGTTAAGTAAAAGGAACATAAAATACAAGTAAAAAATACTATGGTAAACAACGGTATACACGCATTGTAGTTTTATCGATAGAATACGCATAGAAATTTTTTATAGAGCTATTGAGGTGCCGCAATTAACAAATTCTTTAGCCTTGTATAAATGATGTTGCTTGAAAACCATAAATAAATGATCAAATTGATATCAAAAAATGTTAATTACTGAAGTAAGCGTAAGTGAACAAAGAATTTTGATTTGGATTTCGATAAGTACTTGCCTAATATTTAACACGATAACTTTGAAGCTAAATTATTTTGATAAAAAGATAAATAAAGAAAGGAAGTAAATATTTACAATAGATATATACGCTAGTAGTGGCGCAGGAGCACAAAGTGTGACTGTAAAATCGACTGGTTGTGGGTTCGATCCCCACTCGAGGAAAAGAGATATTTATTTACACTGGTGTCGAGGCAAAGCGCGGCGTTGAGTTCCGCCACTCAATACGCAATGCCTCCAGAACTTGACGGAAAATGGGAACGGAGCGTCTTAACACTAGGTTCCCTGTACCTACCCTGCTGTGTGCGGGATACAGTGTGAAGCTAATATATTTGTAATAGAATGATTTTGTCATTATGTAAAAAAAACCTTTAGAACGACATTATTATCAATAATCTATCAACATCGAGCTAATTCCATACTATCCATGTTTCTTCCCTCCCCATTTAGAGGAAAATCGTGGTAAAATGTAGCAGTCCTCTTCCCCAAACATGTGTTACACGGCAATCGGAAAGAAATAACGCAATTTTCTTCTTTATTAAGTATCTACTAGCTCCTGCTGTGGCTAAATTTTTAATACTTATACAATTCTAAAACATAAACATTTAATAAATTTATAAACAAAGGCACCTAATATTATTATGAGTTTGTTCAAAAATCTACATATAATTTACAAATTTTATGCTAGAAATATACAAACAAATAAGCAACAAAACAAAACGAAAAACTCATACAATATACACAACTCAACTACAAATATGTAAATATGATGATGTTTAAAATCTTTTTAACTTTTAAAAATGCAGTGTAGGTATCATCGCTAGTATCAAAGAAAAGTTTGGTCACGCTTAATGCCTTTACGACTGTCGGGGGTGACATAAAGAAAATGAAAAACATTTTGTATTATTCTTGTTGTGCTCTTGTCCCGCCTAACTTCAACTACCCTCCGCGAGTGGCGCGCAGACTAGCGACTTTAATGCGACGTGATGTGAGTCAAGGGTGAGAGTCGTTGGATTTTTTTTTAATTTTCTCTGTATATAATTGAGGCAAGTCGTAGCGCAGGGGCATAAAGTGTGACTGTAAAATCCGACTGGTTGTGGGTTCGACCGCCACTCGAGGAGATGAAATATTTACTTAAATTTATATTTCCATTTCTTCGCTCTGGTGTCGAGGCAAAGCCCGGCGTTGAGTTTTGCCACTCAACACGCAATGCCTTCAGAATCCGGCAGAAAGTGGGGAGCGGAGTGCCTTAACACTAGGTCCCCTCTGCCTACCCTGCTGTGTGCGTGATACAGCGTGATTGTGCTGCGTGAGTCCGTGATTGTGCGTGCTTTTTTTTAATTTTTTGTATTTAGCTTGTTAGAATTTGTTAAATAGTTGTTCTGTTAATTTGTTTTAACTTAAGATAGTATCAATTATGTGTTTGTGGTTAAAGGTGGTGAAATATTTGGTTAATATGCTTTTTATAAATGATTATCTAAATAAAATTAAATCAGCCTTACGCTGATAAGGCAGAGGGAATATAGTATTAAGACACTTCGCTTCGAAAAAATTAGCTTTTTTCTAAAATTGACTTTAATAACAATTTTTAATAATAGAAACATACATATCATATTAATTTAGCCTTCTATCTAAATTTAAACAAAAAAAAAAGAATTTTAACTATAATACAAATCGATAAATTATTTGGAAAAATAAAAATAGATATTTTTAAGTAATAATCTAAAATATCAGTTTACACTACAACGTCACGTTAGTCGCACCTTTGAAATCGCCCTAATTTTGTCAACCATTCCCAGTAGCTTCTGCTTAGACAGATATCTGCAGAAACTAGTTACGTGTTTCGACTCTAATGTAAGTAGCTTTTTAATATTTATCGCATTTTGTGATACATTTTATATCTAGTACTGAAAAACATCGCGTTTATTCTATCAAAATACGTAGGGTACCTATCAATAAGAGTGTGATTCTTGAAAATAAATAGGTTTTATATTATTACAGTATTTGTTGCAAATGTTTACATATTATCTTATTAAAGATAGATAGAAGATACGAGATTTTTTTATTTTCCCGCACATAGCAAATAAGTAGAGGAAGCCTGGGACTTAGTGTTAAGACACTCCGTTACCTTTAAGATACTCCCGGTCCCCACATTGTTGAGTGGCGGAACTTAACGCCTCTCTTTACCTCGTTACCAGAGCGAGGAAATTAAAATATTAAACATTTAATTCTGTGTAGAAAATTTAAATTATTATACGAATCGAATCCACAATCGTCGCGTTCACAGTCGCACTCTTGTGCTCCTGCGCCACGACTGGTCTTCTGAACATCCATACAGTTTTATTATTATCTATATATATTTATACCTACAAATTTAAACATATAAGATACTTGCACTAGTAACGTGCGGTATTTGAACGCGTTACGTTTAGCCGCACCTAGGTTGCAATCTCTTAGTAACATTGAGCTATAGTACTTTCAGTATTCTTCACAAAGAAACAACCATAACCATATCATAAGAGAATACAGAAACTAAAAAAGGCCATCGTTAGCGTTGCCTAATTAATGTTGTGTTTTTTGTAAATTTAAATAAACTTCTGGTACAAGTGGAGAGCACGACGCGCTATAAACTTGTCAGCTCTAGCTATTTCAGTAGAGCTGTTTGTTTTCCTTTTGACAAACGCGTCTCGTCCCGGCGCCATCTTGCGGCATTCCATTGAGAAACTCTATTTGGACTGAAAATGTTGTATAACATTATTTTATAATATATTATTTTTTTTTTATTATTTTCTATAGATGTCTAATATTGACACTTGAGATAATTAATTATTATTTCTTATTATAATATTTTCATTTCTTCGCTCTGGCACCGAGACAAAAAAGGCTGGCACCCGGCGTTGAGTTCCGCCACTCAACACGCAATGCCTGGAAAAAGTGGGGAACGGAGTGCCTTAACATTACGTTCCCTTTGTCTACTCAACTATATGTGGGATACAGTGCGAAGCTAATTTAATTTTTGTCTAATATTGAATTTAAGTTAATAATACTAACAGTTTTCTTTCTAGGTAGGTATATTTGATAGTAAAATCATTAGATATAAATTAATAGGGTTAAAACATAAGTCAACCCCTGAGGCCTGAGTGCGCTTGTAATTCATCGTGTGTGGCTCGCGACTCTTCTATATCGCTTTGTTTGTAATTTTGTCTGTTTATTGTAAATTTTCATAGGAATCTAACCTTTATATGTTGAAAAAGAAAGTAGAAAATCCTTTGCACTATGTATGTAGTTAGGACGTTATGTCTGTGTACAAACTAAAGCCTTAGACAAATGTGATCTATGATGAACGTGATTTCGGTAACGAGCTCCAGAAAAGAGAAACTGATGTACGGCCACGATAGTTAATTCTAAGGAAACGAGGAAAAAAATAGAGTATGAACACAACCGTACTAAATAACCGAGATGAAAAATAGTTTATTGTGAGTTCACGTGCTCCTCGGTAATAATATCGCATCTCAGGAATAATTTTCTATGAAAGATATTGTTGTATTTTCTTTTCTTTATTCTTGGATAGGGTGTATTATATCAAATACAAAAACAGAAAATTATAGGTTTGCCGTATGGTTTTAAGATATGGTATGTAAAATTGTTTATTAATGTTTTACAATAGGTATTCTTACTATAATTAAAAATCAGCTTCAGAAATGGAAATATAAATTTAAGTGAATATTACATTTCCTCGAGTGGGGATCGAATCTTCAAGCAGTCGCATTTACAGTCACACTTTGTGCCTCTGCGCCACGACCGGCCTCACTATAACTATATGGTACTATAATTATATTATATCTTAAATTAATTAAACTCATTCTTTCATTCTCATTCATTCATTGAGGCCAGTTGTGGCGCAGTGGCACAAAGTGTGACTGTAAAACCGACTGGTTGTGGGTTCGATCCCCACTCGAGGAGATGAAATATTTACTTAAATTTATATTTCTATTTCTTCGCTCTGGTGTCGAGGCAAAGCGCGGCGTTGAGTTCTGNATTTTTTTTTTTTTTTAATTAAACTCATAAATTCTTTACTAACAACAACAGTTTCTTATGTTACAACAAATAAAAACGAAATTTATTTTCACCAAAGTAAGTTTATTAAATAGTTTTAACATTTTTAAAGTGTTATTCCACACTTAGGAAAGAAAAATACTTATTTAGAAAACGTATAAAAATTTGAACGTAGAGGGACTCGAACGACCAAGGCGTTTGGACGATTTCCAGGAGGCGCGGGTTCGAGTTCCGCTACGTTAAAATTTTTATACGTTTTCTAAATAAGTAAGTTTATTGAGCCCGGTCGTGGCGCAGCGGCACGAGGTGTGACTGCAAAAACCGACTGGTTGTGGGTTCGATCCCCACTCGAGGAGATGAAATATTTACTTAAATTTATATTTCCATTTCTTCGCTCTGGTGTCGAGGTTAAGCGCGGCGTTGAGTTCTGCCACTCAACACGCAATGCCTCCAGAATTCGGCAGAAAGTGGGGAACGGAGTGTCTTAACACTAGGTTCCCTCTGCCTACCCTGCTGTGTGCGGGATACAGCGTGAAGCTAATTTAATTTTTTTTTTTATTAAATATGCTTTTATAAATTTTGTTTACATTTTTATTTTAAAATAGTATAATATGACGTATTAATAAGTATATAAAAATTGTGCCTGGATTCCACTTCATATCACAAGACTTACCGCTAGTTAATACAACTAAGATATTTATCACGCGTGCTATTCATAATTAATAGCGCCCTCGGATCCGCATGTTGGTACCACTTGCTATGATAGATTATATATGCTCGTATAAATCGCAATGTTGCCAACACAATATCATCTTATTTCCTTGGCATCCGCGACGACTCGTTGATTTATTTCGCCGTACCAACCTACAAAAGTTTTCGGATTAAATAGTTTTTCTCGTTTCAATATTTGGCAACACAACAATTTTTTTTTTCGTCTGTGCTAGGTTTTAAATTAAGTGGGTGAATAATGTTTGGAACATACGTTGACATGTCTTAAAAATATATTTTTTTTGTGTTATTCTATCTGAATTTCGTTTTACATTTTACACTAACGAATGGACCATGTTTACCATAATTTATATCTAAACCTTATAAAATATAAAGTTTTATAATAAATATAAACATCAACAATTAAATTTTAATGTAATAAATAACATAAAAACAAGAAATTAGATTTTCCGTCGGTCGCATAACTTAATATTTTATATTAAGTTTTAAAAGTAAATATTGTAAGAACAGTTTTTTATATTTTATCTATATACTTCTGTAGTATCATAGAAACAATTTACTTTGATAGGTATAAATTTGAACCTATGAACTCCACAAATTATAAATTAGTCTAAAGCATCTGTTGGAACCATAACTTTACCTATATGTATTATAAGTCGAGTTTTATAGATTTTTTTCATTCGTTTATATTCAAATGCTTTTAGTTAAGAATTCTTATATTGCTTGAGTAGTATTAGGTGGCGATGGTGTATTAGTGGTATTTTTTCCACAGTGTCATATTATATAAAATTTACAATCAGCTTAAACCATTCAAAATTTTAGCTTCGCCCGTCCAAAATCCTGATTAATAACCCAACAGGGGGCACGTTGGAATTCAGCACGGAAATCTGTTTTGTAGTCTTTTTAACTCATTTAAATGTATTATTTAACGTTTAGTTTAAAGTTTTTTTTAAGTTTAGAATATCGTAAGAATAATATTTATGATAAAAATTCTTTGCATCTTTGAATATTTGATATTATTAAACATTTTAAATAGGTATATAACGACTTAAGTAATTACAAATAATAATATCATTAATTTTATTATTTTTTGTCGAATGGAAGAGTAGTGTTTATAATATAGAAAAATAAAGATTGTTTGGAAAGAAAATCAAACTTACAACTATCACCTGTACAGTCAGACTGTCCACAAATATGCCAGAGTGGTGCGTTATTAATTATACAATAATTTGTTAGCATATAACATTATAATAATTTAATATAATATAAACACAAGCCATGGTATGGGTATACCGCAATACAATAAACGAAATAGCAATGGCTACGCCGCGCCACGTCACACGGCCCGCATGTCGGTGGGGATGAATTGATGGCCAGGTAGGGGTGGATAAGCACCGCCAACTTAAAAATGGAACCCCTAAGAAATATTATCTACATAAGTTATGGATATGATAAAAATTGAGGATTGTTTTTTTTTGTAAATATTAAAAGCATGCTTTTGACTTTAATTCAGTTTTATGACTTTGTTAGGTTTTTTTTTATTTTATTTAAAAAAATATTTTAAGCTTAATTTATGTATGTACAAAGTGGCACCTTTTGTGTCTAATCTTCTTACAATTTGCATTCAAATTTAAAGTGTTTACACATTAATCTAATATGCGTTAACGAATGTAATAAAATCCTCGAGGGTGGAGGTGAATCTGAGACAATTTGCCGCGTCGCGCCCCTCAGTAAGCCCACCTATATGTCTTTCTTATTGCCGACTAAATCTCGAATATACAACTAAGATTAATTCCCGCTGAAAGAAAGGGAGTGCCAACCCTTTCAAAGTCACCGTTGCAGTATAAAAGTGCGAGAATGCACCGTAAACAGATTTTCGCGTGAACATTACCAACGCGATCAATCAAAGTGAAAGCATTACGCGAAAAAATTTTAATTGGCGAGCGTATATTCTGTATGGAATGCTAAAATGTTTACACTATATACAATAAAATAATGTTTCTCGATGTTACAAAATATTATGTAATGTGGCTAATTAAGATAACGACTAAGACTTTATTAAACAAAAAACGATTTTATTAAACAAAAAATTACCTAGACAGAAAATAACTAGAGGCCAGTCGTGGCGCAGCGGCACGAGGTGTGACTGTAAACCGACTGGTTGTGGGTTCGATCCCCACTCGAGGAGATGAAATATTTACTTAAATTTATATTTCCTTATCCTTTCCTATTCATTTCCTGCCACTCAACACGCAATGTCTTTAGAATTCGGCAGAAAGTGGGGAACGGAGTGTCTTAACACTAGGTTCCCTCTGCCTATCCTACTGTGTGCGGGATACAGCGTGAAGCTGTTTTATATTTTGTATGGAACGCTAAAATGTTTGGACTATATGAAATAAAATAATGTTACAAAATATTATGTAATGTAACTAATTAAGATAACGACTAAGATTTCGATTATTAAACAAAAAAAAAATACCTTTTTTGCTACCGTGAGAAGTATTTCGGTCGCAATAAAATACCGTTGAGTGATAATTCGTCGATTAAATTCCAGAAGCGAGTATCGAGTGAAATGATTCAAGAGCGTGCAAACATTTTGTCTTATAATTCAGATTGCTCCTCAGATAAAGGGGATTGAGTGATAGCAATGCAGCTTAAACAAAACCTCGATGCTGTGAATTTAATCGATACTCGATCGGAATATCGATATCGAATCCACTCACTATATACATCCCGTTGCGTTCATAATACGTAACAGTTATTAAGAATAAGTTTCTAATTTCGAATGTTCCGCAACAAAGGGGTCGATATTCATTATTTCCGTAGTAGAATACGTCCAACCCTTATCAAGGGAAGACGCTGGTTTTTTCTCGGTTTTCCCAAATAATTTATTTAGCAGGCCGCCGTCGATTTATCTCTGTGTGAGCTAATTCCGCGTCGGCCCGGTGGCTGGCTGGCGCATGCTGTAATTCAACAAATTGCGCGTCCTACAGGATTTATGTGGCCTCGCACTTGACGGAGCGCCTGCCGCTCTTCTTCCATTGTTCTTGCTTGTACTGGTCACTGCCTGGAAATAGAATTCGGAATGTTTGTCCATAGGTCGTTGGGTCGTTAGCCTTTGGTCATATTTATATGTTTGTACTTTTATATAATAAAAAAAATTAGCTTCCTTTTGTCTATGAACTAGTTTGGGGCCCGAGCTTTACATACATATTTATTTCATAAAGGTAAATAAATAAATTTTCACAATTTAAACAGTTTATAAAATAAACCAACCATAAACACGTCTTTATCAAATAACATTAACATATATTTACAAACAATTTAGCCTAAGTACCTAATGTGTTCTAAAAAAACACAATGTATTACATTTTATATAAGAAATGTTTCTTCAACAAAAGTAATTTCGCTCGCGTCTCTGTACATACACTACCCGTATCTCGTCTGTAGTAGTAACACATAATCGTATCAATTATTCGGTTGGCGTCCTCCTTCTTTATTACCTTCCGTAGGAAGGAAGGTGAGCCGTCTTGTACCGCTTTGACTTCTTAAAGTTTCTTTTATATCTCTTTAACTTTTATTTCTCTATGCTCCTGTAAAAACAAAAGATTTTCTGATAATTTAGTAAATGCTTCTAAAAATCACAATTTATATAATACAACTTATAATACTTTACATGATAAATTTATCTATATGTAGCCATATACCTACTTACATATAAAGGTAAACGAATAATTCTCCATACCTTGATATTGTAGGTAGTTGTAGTCACCAAGCAAACAGAGTATGCCAGCCAGTGCCATGAGATTTAAATTCGATAATATTTAATCTGTAGTTAAAGCTCGGTTGAGTTATACAGTGCTACGACTGTTATATCTTGCTGATGCGGACGGGGAGACAGCCGTCCCGCTCGCGCCTTCGCGGAGCTACATCAGCAGCTGGGGAACTGTAACGAGTTGATTTTAATTATAAATATATACAAAATAATAACATTTTAAGATTTATTTAATTATGTTACGATTTACGATTCCGTTAAATGCGATACGTTTGCAATACAGGTCGTATTTTAATAAAGTAATTATTACGACTTTAATACGTAGTTTTTAAATTTACGAACGTACATATATTTCTCTGCCTTGCTTCTGCTCTTTTTTAATTTATAATAGTTTCATTATAATTAATTATAATATCACAAGTTAATAAATACATAACACTGTCAATATTATAAATATATCATATTTTTATATTAAAATAATATGTTAAAACAAACACACAATATTAGCGCGTATCACACTCACAGCCGCTCAGCGCGATACCCTCGCTCTTTGTAAATCAGCATATGCAAAGTGGTATAGCAATAAATCTAGCAGCTCTTGCTCGTTCTCGCATCATGTTACATCTTAATTTCAGAGCCGGCTCTCCGGAGCCTGCCTGCCAGAGATACGGCCTTTTATCAAATTCGCATTATATTAGAAATTAACTTTAAACTTTAAAAATGTTTGTACGTAGGCGGTGAATAAGCTTGTTTAGATGTGAACGACACCCACTTTTCGGTTACATAAGTCTCCATTTTGAATATATTTTTTTGAGCTTTTTTATTATATATTTATTCATCATTAATATTTTAGCTACTACGATAAACACAAAAACAGTTTTTATATTGGAATTGTTTAGTGTAGGACTACTAAAGTCATAAAACTATATATTATACTATATATAATTTAAAATTAAATAAAAGTCTTTTAACTTTCAATATTTGTAGCAAAATTTACCTTTATACTAGGAGCATTACGTTGACGCATTTTATTTATTTATGATTGGCATTATATTAATTTCGCTTTTCCTTTTGTTTCAGGTGGTCGTCGTAATGCATAGTGGTAGGTGACGGTAGGGTACGGCGTAGGAACGTGGACCGTCAGCGCGCTCCGTGATAAGTCCTTGTTAGAGATCCACTTTGGTCGCAATAACGTGTTTAACGATTTGCCGTATTGCGTTTGATTTACTGTTCGTCCACCTCAGCTCGAAGTAGATCAAGATATCAAAGGCGCTGTCGAATAAATTTTTGTGGCAGCCCACACGAACGCTTAGGCAATCGAGTGCTGCAAGATTTATTGTCAAAATTTCCCGTTAGTAACGCTTACCGAGCACACTCCGCGTATCACTATTTCACAAATAAAAGAACCAGTCGCGATATCATCGTCGACTATAAATTATATGAAGCTTGTATGAAAAATACAAGTTTCGATGTCCGCTTATTTATCGCTTAGCTTGAGTTATGTGTACCTATATGTTATGTTAATATCGAATCGTTGTTAAATAGACGTTTCTATTAATATTAATTAGCTGCCGTCAGAGTTTAAGGGAAGTCGTGGGTAGGGCAATGGCGGTAGAGCTCTTGGAGATTAAAAAATTTACTTACAGAAGTTCCATTTCTATAATATATTTATTATAATAAATAAAATCAGTAATTTTTCAATAATCTACTGTTTTTTCTGTATCGATGCAAACCTTAGATGGAGTAGATATTTCATTTAGAGATGTAGTGCGAAATGGAATAGCGAAACTCTCGATATCGGTACGGCTGATCTGCTATCGGTTCCATCGGACGGTGGCTGTTCCACACTAGGAATATAGGAGTAGGTTGAGTTCCCGCGTTGTTTCGCCCCGTGATATATTGTTTCGCATCTCCCTGTATAAATCTTGGACGCCTGCTGAGGTACACGGGACAAGCCGCGCAGCCTCGAGCTTCAAATGGAATTGTATTTTTATTTATCGTGCGAATTGCGCCCCACTATCTCTCACTCGGTATCGCAGTTTATCTGCCAAAACAGAAATACGTAAATGTTACATTTCTAAATTGTCTATAACTTTCATTATTTTGTTTTGTAAATTTGGCTTGTTCAAAAATTTCAATATTTTAATCGCTGTTCGAGAATGGATTTTCATAATATTGTTACTACAGCCGTCTTTAATATATCCACCTGAATGTTATACGCTGTGAGAATAGCGAGATAATTTTTAAAACTAGTATTAGATTAAATAGATACAATGTACAAATATAATATTTTGAGTGTACTGATTGATAACTTGCCACCTTTTTTCCTATACTTAAAGTTTTTTATATATAAGTCCAAGGGCATAATAAATAATATTTGATAACACGTTTGATCTACGATTTAAATACATATTTTTTCTTATTTTATACCTCTACGTATTTAAAATAATTTTTATCTATCGTTCTTGGTTGTTTTCACGACAATTTCTATTGCAATATTTTTAAGCAATTTCACAAAGCGTGTTAGCCAATGTTATTATTTTTGTATGTAAATATTTTTAAGATTAGTAAGAATTAATGATGAAAACTGATGTACAACGTCTGTATACGTTCTGAGATAATTTAAAATTGTGTCTATATGGAAAAATTGACAAAAGATGTTAGTGTGGCGTTATGCAATACGACTCGTTTCTTTTGAAATTTTATTAAAAATAGTGTTTTTACTATTACTTTTATTTTAAGTTAAACCTTCATTTACTTTTGTCTTTGAAGTTTGCTTATGTATTGTTTTTAATAACAAAATTATTATAAGTTATTATTATTTTCATGGAGTCTCTGATAGCGCAATTGCGTCACACTAGGAAACTATATACGTAAATTAAAAGGCTTTAGTATGAAATATTCCATTTTAGTCGATAGCTTAACTTATTCTTAGCTTACCTGTAGTCACTTAAAAAATGACAACAATCAAAACTAGTTGTGCCCAGTATACGAATAGCTAAATAATATAAGTAATAATATAATTTATTTTAAGATACAGTAGCGGTAATATTTTTGGATTCCTATAAACATATACGTTATTGTCCTGTAATTTAGTGTTAACATTGAAAGATTTGGTCGTGGTTCTTTCGTCTTTTATTAAGTTGTCCAACGAATAAAGTGCCAAATGCCAGTTCTGTTAATTTTATGTTTCTTTACAATGTTTCAATTATCTGAAAATGTTCCTTCGAATATGCCTATTTGATATTATTTTATTGGTCCAATTTTTGTATTTGTATAAAAGAAGACTTATTTCTGACAAATTCCTTTATAAGAAAGAATCTACACCTATGTTTTGGAGCGACTCATTGTTAAATATATTGTAAATATAATAAATTTTTATTTATGAATTTTATTATCACTGAATATCGGAATTCAAAATTATTTCACTTGTTTTTAAAACACACACTATTTTGGACGTTTATACAAATAATAATTTTATTAGTTTACGATCGTATAAAATGTTTAATTTATTTTAAATGGGAACGTGCTCACGAATGTAATACGTAAATTTTATCTTTAAACGCGACGTAATACGTAAATAAATACCTATTTAGGCCCAATTTACTGTAATATACCTATCTTAATTGATTAATATTAATTAGTGATAATGAAGAAAAATACTTAAACTCGAAGGGATCTAGTTAAAATGTATTGTGTTTATGATTGTAATTGTGTGCAAAGTTGTGTAATATTATATACAAGTATATATATATATATATATATATATATATATATATATATATATATATATATATATATACCTAATTTTATGAATTGAAATCGATATTATAATTTTTGTACAATATCGGCTATAGTGCGAGAAGGATCTGCATTAAATAAAATTCTGTTACTGTATTAATTTATTTTATTTTTTTACCCTCACCTACAATGTATATTAGGAATACGTACACATTTTATTGGAAATGTATGCTTTTTAAAAAAGAAAAATATTTTTTTGTCTATTTAAAAAAAACTCTTTTGACATATGTTCGAGGCCGGTCGTGGCGCAGCGGCACGAGGTGTGACTGCAAAACCGACTGGTTGTGTGTTCGATCCCCACTCGAGGAGATGAAATATTTACTTAAATTTATATTTCCATTTCTTCGCTCTGGTGTCGAGGTTAAGCGCGGCGTTGAGTTCTGCCACTCAACACGCAATGCCTCCAGAATTCGGCAGAAAGTGGGGAACAGAGTGTCTAAAAACTAGGTTCCCTCTGCCTACCCTGCTGTGTGCGGGATACAGCGTGAAGTTATAAAAAAAAAAAGAAAAAAAGACATATGTAGTACATACGTACTACAAATAAGTCGTATTTTAATTTGGTAGGTATCAGAACGTTCTAAATACTAATAGAACATTTACTTTTCTTGTTTTAAATGATTTTTTTTACTATATTACTATATTATAATATTGAAAACATTATAAAGAACTTCAACCTACCTAAATATATATATTATTTCTTGCGACGTATGTTTGCCATTTTTTTTTATAATCAACTTTAATGAATATCCACAATAAATATACTTATCATATTATAGTTCCATCCGGATAACATTTACAAAATTAAAATTTTCTTAACACTAACAATATTGTCTTAAAAATGATACAGATTACAAAAGAATAATTATTTTATTCTTTAATAAACTAAATTGCTTTGTGTGACTTATAGGACCTTGCACTGATGCAACGGGAATTTTAAAAAAATATTTTATATCCAAAAATAATATAACATAAATCTCATACAATTTTTATTTACAAAACTATATTATGCCTAGAAAATAAAGCTTGGCAGGTAGGTGCGAGTAGCCGCGGTGTCGTGCCAAACAGGAAGCGTATACGAGGCCGGGACGTGGGGTTCGAAGACGCGCCAAGCGATTCCCGACCGTATTTGCATACAATGTATATACATTACAGCCAATTTAATATTCTGAAAAATATGTATGTGAATTACAATTTTGAAACGATGAAAATGAAGCCTGTAGTTCAAGAAGGTACAGTGTAGTCGGCGAGTCGTGGCCGAAGTTAACTGTAGATGGCTTGCGCAGTTTTGGTATTGGATATTTTCTTACTTTTGATTATTTGCTTTCTGAGTGAACAATGCGCTAATTTCGACGCGGCCACGATTTGTGCTATCGACTATATTGACTTGAAAAGTTACTTTTAGCAATTGGGAGAGAAGAGTAAATTAGTTATAAGTGATTTTGTTCTCTAATTTACAGAAAAAAATCCTCCAGAAATATTCGTTTGATAAGCCTTACGAGGCGCTTATTGGCAATATGTTTCTGGGACTTGAACTTGCAACCTGTTCTTAGGATGTAATAGGTACATTTATAAAAAAAGATCTATTATCCTTTATTTCAGGCAAATTATACACTATACTAAATGTTTTGTATTGTTTCATTACATTTTTCATCAATCATGAATAGCTATTCCATTGCATATATGTAACTTTTTGGACAGTTTTTTGGACTTAACATTTATTTTTCTTGATTATATACTTGAATCCTTAGAAGCCAACAGTGTTAGCTGAGCTATACATAACATATGAGGTCTCGAATATACTATAGGTACATATATAACAAATCTGTAAATAGCCATATACTAGAAAGTCAACTAATTAATCATGAAAACTATAAAAACTTCGAAAAATTATAATCCTTGTAAGTATGAAAACGTTATTTAAATTCAAATATACTACTAAAAATAGAAAAACGCAGAGCTACATTCTAGAAAGCACAACACACCACATACCGTCAAGGAACTCATCTTAGGGGATCTTCTATTATTTATGGGCAGAGTAAGCCCCATTTTTTATAAAACACGTAAATTTGTTAGGCGGCCGCTATAAATCAGGATGTATTCCGGATTACAGTTAGAGTAATGATTCAAGTCCACCTGGTGAGGGACTGCAATTATTCAGCTGTTTGCTCGACCGCGTACAATCCACTTTTGGGTCTTAGTCTTAGTTCTAGATTAAAGCTTATCAAATAGTTCATATTAAAATGCATAGAGAAATGTTAAGCTGATATGCGCATATTTCATTATTTTTCTTAATGTGTTTATTTTATGTGAATATCGAATTACAGTTATTTAAAGTGAACTTAATTTATATTTATCTTGTTGCAATACATGTATTAATATATAATTATTGTTGTACATTTTGGCAGTAAGTGATTTTATTATTAAAATTGAAATAATCAATGACAAAAATGTTAATATATTGCATAAATCTTAAATAATCATGACTTTACGTATTATAGTTTTTAGGGTTCCGTACCTCTTTAAGAAAAAAGGAACCCTTATAAGATCACTTTGTTGACCGTCTGTCTGTCAGTCAAGAGCCTTTATCTCAGGAACGCTTGAAGATATCAAGTTGAAATTCAGACCATATACTTATATCTACGGCCTCATGGTTTCGGATTACGGCCGTTTATATCTCATAAAACGCGTATTTTAAACACGATCAATAGAATCAAAATTCACAGGATATTTTCGGTTGAGTTTAAATTATGAAATTTGGCAGTTAGCATCTACAGGTAGTGCTAGTTTAGGAAAAAATCTGAAAAGTATACATTTATGATAGAGCCCTAAAAAATAATAGCCATAAAAAGAGGGCAACGTTTTGTATTAAAGCCAAGATCAAGTAAGGTATCAAATACGAGGGCTCTGGCTAAGCTAATTTTGAATTTCAGAAAAAGCTTCAATTTTTACAGAACGCCTAATGAATTTCTTACGGTGGGCAAGCTCGACTCGCCCTTGTCCGGTTTTTTACTTCATCCTAAGCCAGTCTGTGGACAATATACACGGATCATTAAATAAAAAAATGTATTAATGAGGAGTATCAATTAAATAAATTTTACGATTTCCAAAATAATATATATAAACTGATCTTAAAACATCAAATCATATTAAAAAAAATCATAATAAATACATCAACAAAAACATCCACTCACCGAACATCTGGAACATAAAACGACTTTAATCCTACGCCTAGTAACAAAATCCGGTCAGGAGCAGCGGTTACTTAGACAGTCTTTTATGTTGAAATTAAGGCTTCCACGAGAGGTTTATAATTAACGATCTAATTAGGAACCTGAAACTTACTTTATTAGGTGGAGTTTCGTGACGGCGTGATGTTTGGATATCGGATTTTGGTACTTTAATTAAGTATTTTCATGTTACAACCATTTGTTGGTTGCTATTTGAAGGTTCCCGTTTAATTACAGTGCATTTGATAGAAGTACGTAAGTATCTTTTAGTATATACTTGTGCTATAATATAGTTGGACAATCGAAATAAGTTATAAAAATAAATAAATGTATAATTGCATAAGATTAGAAATTAGGAATATTGTCGCTTATTCAATAAAATTATATAATAGTAAGGATCACATTATTGAGACCAGACGTGGCGCAAGGGTACAAGCGTGTGACTGTAAGCGCCACAGGTTGCGGCTTCGATTTCCACTCAAAGAAATGAATTACAGAGCGAAGAATTAATATTTTCATTTCTTCGCTCTGGTGTCGAGGCAAAGCGCGGCGTTGAGTTCCGCCAGTCAACACGCAATGCGTCCAGAATTCGGCGGAAAGTGGGGAGTGGAGTTTCTTAACACTGGCCTCCTTCTACCAAGCCTGCTACATGCGGGATACTGCGTGAAGCCGATAAAAGTAATGACCGCGATTGAGTGTCCTGTAGATGCTTATTATAGGGTAACTTCATTACTTAAGTTAGTATCTAATCAATAGTCATTTGAAGAAGTGACATTTAGACTAAAAATAAAGAATACCTTAAGAAATCTTTCAAACAGCGACATCATGATTGCGCGTCCATAACTAAGACATGAAATTACAAGACTTATGTTTAGAACAAATATAAATTTTATATTATTTTATTTATATTAGTAATACTTTTGTGAGTGTGTTAATGTATTGTATGTTTTTTCGATAATATTATATGAAATTTTTACGATCTATAAACATGTGCAAATCCCAACAAATAGAATATTCTTATTAAGTTAAAAACATATTGACCGTCTGAATTTATAATAAAATATAAAATCACATTAACTAATTAAGCACTTTTTTAACATAGTTTAAAATGTTATTTACACACACACACTTATGACGCCTCTTTGGGCGGTTTCCAAAGAGGCGCGGGTTCAAATCCGGCTACATTCAATTTTTTTTATGTTTTCTAAGTAGGTAATTAATCACTAACTAATTCCTAACTAACACTACACCCTAACTACTACAACATCAGTCGATCTAATCACTAAATTCTACCAAAAAAGAAAAAAACAAACATAATCATCAGAACATTAACCTTTATATATTCTAAGCATACAACTACAAGTTTCCCATAAGAGAACATAAATCCTTCTGTCCACAATATCGAGAGACAAGTCCTGGCAGACATGCTTCGCGAGTCGTGATAAGATAAAGGCGGCGCGTGCGCAGCTCTCCGACCGCTAATTTAGTCTTTAACTCTACTATCCACGCTTTTATGTTTTATTTGTTAATATAAATACTGCTATAATTCTGATCAAGCGCTCAGCGATTATTCTGACGCCCTGTTGAGTGATTGCGTGGGATGTCGTTTTGTTGGAACGCTAGAGTATTCCTTTATTAAATTGTTGATATACAACACTCTATTAAAATATTTAGTTTAAGGTTTATGTTAGTAGTGTAATTATTTATAGTTAACATTTGAAATATTCGTTTAAAAATTAAATTTGCTTTTTGTATCGTGTTTTTTTTTTATAAAAGTAAATATTTTTTTTTGTAAAAATCAACTTAAAATATACACCTACAACAACAATGTTACAAGGCAATAATTCTTCACCAATTCAGGTAAACTTAAAACGAAAAACTAAACAAAGTAACCGTTTATTATAATTTATTATGTTTATTGTAACAATAAAGAGTGTATCCACTGGAATGCGAGGAAACAAAAGCAGTCTTTGACCAACTCTGTCATAAATGCATGATTTACGCAATAATATTGCAAAGGAGACGATAAATTGCTTTTCACTCTTAGCCAAGCCATAGTAACGCTTGAGAAAATAAAACTGGACTCTATTATATCGTTTATAGAGTCAGTGTTAGACGAAATATGGAAACAAACTAATATTTCTGAGGTTTAAATGTAGTCTGATTATTCACAGATTATTGTGTTACCTGCAAGTACAAGTATACCCCCTGTTAAGTTGAGGTGGAGATAAAAAAGCTGACGCTGAATGTTTTATAGCCTGATTTGCTTTACAGGTAATAACAAAAACATAAAAAATGTAACAATTCAAATGTATGTATGTATGTAGCTATGTGCATTTATGAAGTGAGTTTATTTTTTAATGTAAGAATATATTTGTATTTTTTTTAAAGAAAACAACATTTATATTTTCATTTCTCAGCTTTGGTGTCGAGGCAAAGCGCGGCGTTCAGTTTCGCCACTCAACACGCAATGCCTCCGAAAAAACTCGGCGGAAAGTGCGGAATGGAGTTTTAACACTAGGTTCCCTCTGCTTACACTGCTGTGTGCGGGATACAGCGTGAAGCTAAAAAAAAACACTACGTTAAAATATTAATTACCTACGCAATTATAGTCTATTGTCAGTAGGTTCTCTCTGCCTACTTTCTCTTTTCTTCCACACGAAAAAATGTCAAAATAATTGCTGGAATAATTATATGTATAGATACATACAGGTTTTGTAGGTTTTCATTAAAATCTTGTAATATTAATATTATTATTATATTATATACTTTCTTCAGTTAGTTAATAAATTGAATATAAAACTTAGCAGCTAAATAAACGCTACTACTATATATATTTAAACAATTTTAATCTGCAGATGGCAGCTTAATGTGAAAGCGAAGGTTGTGAGTTCGATTTCCAATCGAAAGGAAATGAAATAATCCATTTATTTCAAAATCAAATTCGTTTTCTCGCTCTGGTAACAAGACAAAACGCGGTCGCCACTTCCGCAATATCACGCAATCTTTAGAAAATTGGGCGGTGCGTGGGAATCGATAGTCTTAATATTAGGTACCTAGTATCCATCTGATATATGCCAAAAAGTAAAGAAAATAGAATTAAGAACTTAGTGACACTTCTCTTTTATCCGAAATCACCTTTAAAAATAACAAAAAAACAATAAAAACAAAATAATCAACGAACCCACACACGGACCATACGAAGTGCATTGTACCGTACACAAAAAAAATAGTCTTTTACAAAATCCCGCACGATTAGCATCGATTTAGAGATCATTATTCCACATACGAAAGTACCAACATGACAGCTCAAGGCGACCGGCATGCCTTCCTAATACGTTGTCAATCATCGCTCTTCCAAGGCAATTTGTTGAATACTAAATTGTTTTTTTTGTTTATACCGTCTTGCCGATGTATGTATGTATGTATGATACTAGTATTATAATATAGGAACGTGTCTGGCTGAATACCAAGTCGGTGATGCGTCACCTCCATGTTTGGACTAGCTAGGCTTGTCTATTCGTAATCAATCTATTCTATTTGATATCCGATAGTGTTATGGATAAATGGATTATATTGTGTTTTTGTGATGTATAAGTATTTTTTAAAGATTAATAAGTTGAATGCGACACGTCGTGGTACAAGAGCGCACGCGACAGGCTGTGGGTTCGAATCCCAATCAGGGAAATGAAATATTTAATATTTTTTAATTTCTCGTCCTGATAACGAGGCAAGTATGGATGTTGAGCTACTCAATACGCAATAGCGCAATAGAATTCGGTGGAAAGATGAGAAGTGTGTTAATAGGAAAGGAGTGTCTTAACACTAGATTTCCAAGTTTCCTCTGCCTGCTTTGCTGTGTGTGCGAGATACAGCGTGCAATTAAAAAAGAAAATGAAAAATAAATAATATAACCATTGGAAGGCAGAGAGTGATGCTATTTCTATTCATAATGTGTAACAAGATCTAAGCCTACCACTGTTGTTTGCTTGAATTGAAATAAGCCAACTTTTCGACGTCCTCATATATTTAATGTTATAAATAATGTAGTAAATGTGCATTATCGTACTATTAAGTACCTAATTGTTAAATTGCACTATAAATTTTAATAAGAAAAAAATATTATTGTGAAAATAGAAAACAAATGAATTTATAGACTTTGCGAAGTTACGTGCTATTGTTATTTCGGCGGGAAGTCAGATTACTTTAAAATATTGACACTGTAAGAACTGGTATAGAACGTTCACTTGATTATTATATTAAAACGTTTGAAATGAAAAATTCTATTAAAAATAATAAGTTTCTTCGAGTGAGAATCGAACCAACAACCTGTCGCGCTTACAGCCACACGATTGTACCTGTGCACCACGACTGGCCACTTGTACTACTTGTACAATCATGTACTGTATAAAACAATTATATGATTAGACTATCAACCAAAAATGACAAAAATATCCAAAAAACAAGACCTCATATACTTTGTTAATAATTAATTACTTACATTCAATCTAAGTATATAGATGTATTACATCTATATAAAAAAAAAACTAATAATTTAGTATGTCAATAGCCACTTACTGTGATCACCAGAGTTTTTATCTTGGTTCGAATCGTAAATTTAACAGCTAGTCTGCGGTAGGCAAAGCAATAGATCTAGCTGGCGATGGATGGCTGATCGGTCACGTCTGAACTGCACATATTGACTATTGATTGATTCCATTGTACTGGCGCCTGACATGACGTCATTTTGACACACAACTCATGTTATAATCGGCTCTTTCATTTTGGAGGCCGTCGTGGTGCAGGAGCGCAAGGGTGTGACTGTAACGCGACGGTTTTGGGTTCATTCCAAACAACGAGGGAATAAATTATTATATATTAATGTTTTTTTTGGAAAATTCAGCGGAAACTGGGAAACGGAATAGCTTAACACTAACTTATAACTCTTCTGCTGATAGTAAATAGGCACTAAACTAGTACATAAATATTGTTCTTGTAGTCATAAAAAAATCTCTGTTCTCAACTTTACACTTCGTTAAATTGCATGCTGACTGGAGTCGATGGTGCTAGGACCTAGGCACAACTTTGTTGTAGGTCATTAACGTGCTTTATGCTGATAGTATGATGATAAGAAACGATGACTTATGGTTTTATGTGAAATACATATCTATTATTAAAGAGAAAGATTAGAATTGTAAATAATAATAAAACAAGTGCAATTCTAATTCGCTCACGAAGGGTTCAGTATTATTATCTATAAAAACGGCTAAACAAATCGTTTGTTGTATGGGGCCTCCCTTAAATATTTATTTTATTCTCTTTTTTATTATTTATTGTTATATTGGAAACAGAAATACATCATCTGTGAAAACTTCACCTGTTTAACTCTCATTGTTCATGAGATACAGCCTGGGGAAAGACGGTCAGACCGACATATGGAGGGATGGATGGATATCGGAGTCTTAGTAATAGAGTCCCGTTTTACCTTTTGTGTATGGAAGCCTAATTAACATTATTACTTAAAAATATCCCTTTATAATACTTTAAAAATATCCCTTTATAATACTTTTTATAGTATTTTATAGACTGTTTTGTTTTCTTTTAGCTTCACACTTACATAACAGGTTAGGCAAGTCAAGAGAATCTAGTGATTTAGATTCTCTTCCTTTTCCAGTTTATGCCCAAATTCGAGATCAGAATGGAGAAATAAATATAGCTCATTCCCAACGATGGGATTAAACTCACAACCAGACGCTGACTGTGCCACGATGACCTCGACGTATATAATTACTTATTTATTAATTGAATTATTTTTAATATTTTTATATCATTTTATTTAAATTAAATTTTGACTTGCATTTAGAAATTGAAATAACTGGCAATAGGCTAGGTACTATTTATACAGGTCGTGTGGCATATTTGAAAATAGACATAGTACAACGGCGAATTCGGTCTGTAGACCGGATGCGCCGTGTTCACGCAAGCATATATTGTAGGCTTAGTCTAAATAGGACGTGTTCCGGTGGTACGCGAAACCTTATTAAAATACTGTTCAATTACAGAATTTCAATTGTACATTCCCAAAGAGAATTGGATCTAAATGTTTTATGCTTATATAACTAAAATACTTAACATGCCTCAAGAATTCAGAACAATTCAGAAAGTAGGAAAGTCTTAACACTAGATTAAAAAAAATGTTAAAACTTATAATTGAACATTTCTTTGTGTAATAATAATTGGACATATAGTTTTTGAAAGAAATAAAGAAAGGACAAAATGCAAGATCAGCGTAAATGTAGAAAGGCGTATTGCCGACGTTAACAGGATTAACGGTGCCTTAGCCTTACGTGTGCATTGATAAGACAGTGAAACGTCAGCATAGTTGCACTTATACATAATGCAGTGCTGTATATTGCAGAAGAAGGATGAAAGAAAGATAAATGCTGTGAAGTTGCGACCTCTTCGTAGGATATGAAGAGTCAGTTTAGCTGAATCCACAATGAAGAGATACATACAATGGCATTTAAGGAGGACGACATGGTGAGAATGACAAAAAACGTGTAAAGATCATATGGGGACTTGAAGATAATGAGTGACGGGAGAATAGCAAAAAAGATATATTTCTTAAGGAAGAATGAGTGATAAGAGAGGCAGCGTGGATCCTCGGAGCTGATCAAGTCAGACCTCGATTGAAAGTACAGTATCGATGATAATGGAAGAAAGTCTAAAGTAAAAAACATAAGAGCATATATGACAATATTAATGATAGTGGACGAGTTTTGTCATAAAAAGTTTTCCTCGTTCTGACATAAGAGCTTCATGCCTCATAGTTTTTTAATGGAAGAATAATTCGATACTGTGTAGTGTTTAGTTTTGAGGGTATAATTTATTTGATACTATTACATCCTAAAAATGTATTTTGAATAATTATATTATGTTTATGCCTAAGTTATTGCATCATTTCGTCATAATTTTAGTATGGATATAGTGCTACAGTTACTAAGAGAAATACATAAAAATACTTAGCCTATATTTACTGTCTTCAATTTAAAAAAACATCGCTGCCTTAGTAGGTCTAACTTTAGCGACCTTACCTTAACCTCTTAAGGTTAGACTTACTAAAACAGATTGTCACACAAAGAAATGTATAATAATAACAATAACTTATTGTTAAATAATGAACGTTGAAACCAAAGCAAGAACCAACAGCCGTAAAAACTATTAATAATAACTATTTTTAATGATTACCTATAGCTTAATTATCTTCATTCCATAATATATCATTTACCATATATTTTGACTGTTTAATTGAAATGTATCGATGGACAATACTAAAACACAATATTAAGCCGACTTTTGCGCATAAGCCTTAATTAAATAAAATTGAAATGAAAACGCCAAATGGATTTTACGTGCTTTCATTAATGGTTCGTTTCGTATTATTTTCGAAAATTTATTATTGTTTGCGTAATGCGCTGCCATTACTCATGTCTTTTTAATAATCTTAAAAACAACATGTTTTTTATTATTGGGTGACTGGTGTCGCTGTGCTGGTGTTTAGTGAGCTTAGTGAGCACTTAGATACTTGTGTAAACGCTTAAACGAATATGACGAATCGTATTTTCTTTAGAAATTAACTTAACTTAAACTTAACTTAGCTTCACGCTTTATCACTAGCGGGGTAGTCAGAGAGAACGGAGCGCCAAACGCTACAGTCTCTACATACCTCTTTCGCCTCGTCCACTGTCATGAACCTCTTCATTCATGCCCTCCGGGGGGTCCTCATACTTTTTACGTGACCTTCCTCCACAGTATCTTTGATATTGGGTTTTCGAAGAACAACCGAGGTCTCCCCCTATCCCTATCACCACTCACTTTTCCAACATAAATCTTTTTTGCCATTCTTTCATCACTCATTCGTTCGACGTGCCTAAACCAGATGAACACATTCTTCTTCATTCTCACCGTGACATCCTTGCTAGCACCTGCCATTCTGTGTCTCTCTTCATTGCGGATTCGATCTGCTAAACCGACTCCGCATATCCTACGAAGAGATAGCATCTCCACGGCGTTCATCTTTCTTTCATTCTTCTTCTACAATACCCACGTTTCGCTGCCGTATAACAGAGTCGGTACCAAAACTGCATTGTGTACGGCCAAACGCGCAGCTGTGCTGAGATTTCGCCGTCTCATCAATGCAGCTAAGGCTACGTTAACCCTGTTACCGGCAGCAATACGCCTTTCTACATCCATCTCGTATCTTCCATCTCTACTGAACATACTTCCCAAATATTTAGAAATTCTTTAGAAATAGAATTTCTTTGGAAATTCTTGGCGTTTTAGTATGGAATTGTAATATTGAGGCCATAGTGGAGCAGAGGCATAAGCGGGTGACATGGTTGTGTATTCGATTCCCACTTGGAGGAATGTATTATTGTTTTTTCGCTTTGGTACCAAGGCAAAAACGTGGCGTTGAGTTCTGCCACTCAACACGCAATGCCTCCAGAATTCTATAATATTAATATAAGAAATAAAATTGAAACAACAAAAGGAAGCAGCGACAACCCAAAAACAATGAGAAACAAGAGAACAATAGTGCTCAATGGCGTCCTCGAAATATATAAAATATTTTCTGAAATTACTCTAACAATATTTAGTGGACAATGACATCGAAACATTTGTCAGAGGGGGCTGCGCAATTTTTTACAGCAATGCGGTACGGGGCCGCAGAAAAAAAGGAGAGAAGAGAATAAACAGACGACGGCGTACAGCGGCAGAGAGCTTGAATTTTGAATGCAAATGTAAATTAGTATCTCCGCTAATTACCTCAGCTCACGTCCAGGGCTATGTGTCTTACGGACTTAGGGGACGATGGGGGGACGTTTAATTTTTTACAACGAAGCTGGATTGGTCGCCCGTTTTCTCATTAGCTGCAAATCAATGAGTAATTTGTTGACTTTGGCCCAGAACGTGACCATAATGCTTTTATACTAAATTTTATGGTGTTTGAGCTTCTTCGGTTGTTTATTGCTTTTTATCGTGTTTTAGTTTTAAATATTTATTTATTGTTCGTGTTTAGGTCTGTAGGTTGTTTAGTGTTTTTGTATGGGTTAGTTAAATAAGATAGTAGCAGCGAGTTTAATTTTTCAATAATATAAGTAATATTTTATAAATTATTATTAGAGCAAAAAAAGATATGATAGAATTTTAATAATTACTATTAACTAAGTTAATTAAAAAAAACAAAATAAATTATATCATAACATAATAAATATCTAAAGCCTACGCCTTACAAAAAAAAATATATATTATATAATATGAATACAGTATAGTATGCTACAATAATTTGAAATGTGTCAACCCTGGCAGCCCGTCGTTCCCGCTGCATATTTAACGCGCGGTGTGACGTCATCTGTGCGGTACACTTTTCATCATCTCGCCGCTCAAATCTACATGACTTTTAATCTTTACGACGAAAATTTTGTTATTTTAATTGTTTTTTTTGTATTATATAAGAAAAAATAATACCCATTTACTATGTATTTATAAATTATGTATTATTTTCACTAAAAATGTCTACGGATATTTATGTTTTGAATTATTTAAATTTTTTTTTCACTTTTTTTTTCGAATGTAGCAGGGTAGGCATAGGAAGTCTGGTGCTAAGACACACCGCTCGCCAATCTCCTTCGAATTCTGGAACTCAACTCCCGCGCTTTGCCTCAACACTAGAGCGAAGAAATGTAAATATTAAATGTTTCCTCGAGTGGGAATCGAACCTACAACGTGTCGCGTTTACACTCTTGCGCCCACGTCACAACAGTCTCAACTAAAATATTTTTTTTATGAATTACAAGAAGCCTACGTTAAATTCACTTACCATTATAGATATGATTAAGTCCACTACAAAGAAATCAACATCAAAAACAAATTAGACCCCGAAACCGGCTACTAAATGCAACAGCATAAAATCACGTCACGCCACACATACCGTTCTCAAAGAAAAAGTGGAAGCCCACACGACACCGCGTATTTTCTTGTAAGTTGATAGTCGTGGAGAAATGGTACCACCGTCTTGGTGGCTACCGCTAACAAACCCAGACCGATACAGATTAAATTTGGTCACAATAAATTAAATTCTCTCCATAGCGAAGCTAAGTTTTTATGACAAATTTTTATTTAGTTAAAAATTGGACGTGCAAAATTGCATGAAACCCAGAAGCGTTTAAATCTCAGTAATTGATTTTTATCAAATATATAATTAGAAATGAGGCCAGTCGTGGCGCAGCGGCACAGAGTGTGACTGTAAAACCGACTGGTTGTGGGTTCGATCGCCACTCGAGGAGATGAAATATTTACTTATATTTCCATTTCTTCGCTCTGGTGTCGAGGACAAGCGTGGCGTTAAGTTCTGCCACTCAACACGCAATCCAGAATTCGGCAGAAAGTGGGAACGGAGTGTCTTAAAACTAAGTTCCCTCTGCCTACCCTGCAGTGTGCGGGATACAACGTGTAGCTGAGTTTTTATAATTAGAAATGAAAGACAGGGTGTTATATTAATGATAAATAGATATAAATATTAATATAATATATTCTTAGGGACCAGTGTGGGATTAACTATAAAAATCTATGAAATAATACATCAAACATTTTCTTTTTTATTACATGAACGATTATACTAGTAGGTGCACTTCTTAATATAAGTAACTAAATAATTAAAATTAAAATAATTATTACGAAGTCATCGTGGCGCAGGGGCACAAGGGTGTGACTAATATGACGGTTATGGATTCGATCCCCAGTTAAAGGAATTAAATATTATTTATTAATATTTTTATTTCGATCTAGCGCCAAGGCAAACGTGGGGAACGGAGTGTTTGAACAGTATGTTCGCTCTGCCGACCCTGCTGTGTGCAGGATACAGCGTGAAGCTGATCTGAAAAATCATAATTAATCGAACGGGCAGAGCTTTCGCTAAGAATCCGAACTTTTATAAAAAATATGTTTTTCTAAAACAGCTTCAATGAAAATTGTAGCTTAATCATATCTCCTGTAGGAAAAACTACAAATAATAATTATAGTTATATTTATTTCGATATTTTACTTCCTTCCAACAATATAATAATTAAGAAGTACTTACTAAAAATTAACAAAGTGTGACACGAACAACACGGCAACATACCGAATCATGTAAATATCTAGCGACGGGCGGCCGACGGAAGTTTTTAGGCACGTTATACCATCTTTTAATTTTCTCTCACACAATTTGCACGTGCCGTTTCACATTCGTGATTTATTCTAAAATTATACTACAAAATTTTATTTATAAAGACATACTATGCTAATATAGGCGGTTAATTAAGTAAAATGATTACATTTTTAATGTTGAATTCTTATGTGATAATGAGCTTGCTTCTCTAAATTATCTTCAAAGACGCCGCAGTATTTTTACGTAGATTTATTCAACAGGCATATTTTTTATCTGTGAAATAAACATAATTACTAACGTCCATTATTTTTTTCCTGTTTAATTTTTACATAAAACGGATAGTGACAGGAAGACCTTTGACGTGAAAGTGTTTCCAATAAAGTTTAAGAGGTGACTGTATTTTTAATTTTCGTTCATTTGTTATATAACCATTGAGGCCAGTCGTAGCGCAGCGGCACAAAGAGTGACTGTAAAACCGACGTCGTCGAGCCGAACGTCGAGGGAAAGCGCGGCGTTGAGTTCTGCCACTCAACACGCAATGCCTCCAGAATTCGGTAGAAAGTGGGGAACGGAATCTCTTAACACTAGGTTCCCTCTGCCTACCCTGTTGTTTGCGGGATACAGCGTTAAGCTGATTTATTTATTTATTTATATAACGTTTACGAGTACCTATAAGAGTAAATTAAGTATGTGGTTATTAAAATGCGAAAATCTATGGTCTAGATATGTTTCAAAGAAAAGAAGTACCTAATTGAGGCGTGCGACTGTAATCGCTGCGGTTGTGTTTTCGATTTCCAAACGGGGCAAAGAAATATTTTCATTTTCTCGCTCTGGTAAAATACGAAGTGCAGCGTTGAGTTACGCGTGTTCCTTAGATGTATTCAGAAAAAAAAAGCAAAAAAAGTGAGTAATCCTCAACATCTATAATTATTTACATATAATGAGGATAATATATTTTATTGTACTTAATTAGTTTCTATAGTAACTGTCGACGGTAACAAATAAAACAGCATCAGCACGTCGACGTGGCTTAGAACTATTCCAAAGCCGTACGTTAAAACTGTTTTGATAACTATGAAAGTACATAAATATATTCTAGATATAAATAACTCTATTCACGGTTGCGAATAACAATAATAGAGTGCATTGTTCCCATTGTATCTAATGTAAGAGACAATTACGAACGAGCAGACGAGGGGTTGAATACATAAATCAGACGACGAAATTTAGAAATTTAAAATTTATTTAGACCCAAATGTTAACTTAATTTTTAACGAATCACTGGTGGCCCATTTGTGTATCCTTTTTTGTAATTTTACTCTACATAGATTAGACGAAAGTGTATTTTCTTGTGTTTTTATTCGAGGCCAGTCGTGGCGCAGAGGCACAAACGTGTGACTGTAAACATAACAGCTAGTGGATTCGATTCCCACTCGCGGCATTTGTTCAATATTTATTTATATTTATATTTTCATTTCTTCGTTCTGGTGTCGAGGACAAGCGTGGCGTTGAGTTCTCCCACTCAACACGCAATCCAGAATTCGGCAGAAAGTGGGGAACGGAGTGTCTTAACACTAAGTTCCCTCTGCATACCCTGCTGTGTGCGGGATACAGCGTGAAACTGATTTCATTTCTTCGCTCTGGTAACAAGCCAAAGCACGGTGTTGAGTTTTCCGCAACTCAACAAGCAATGGCTCCAAAATTCGATGGAAAATGGAAACTTTAGGTTCCATCTGCATACTCTACTGCGTGCGGGATACAGCGTGACACTAAAAAAAACTCTACGTACATTTAAACGAAATCTATTCATGTTTTAATTTGCATTCACTTGTGTTTTTCCAGTGGTCGCTTGTCCATATCGACAGTCAGTCACGTATTGTCTCTATTACACGACCTCGAGCGACCACAACAACGCAGAACTTTCCACTCGCAGCCACCAGCTGACCTGCACACTGATGATGTAGTCCAAGTTACCTATTCATGACAATTATCTAAACTCCCACAATTTAAACTGAGTCAAACTGGCCTGGGCGCTCCATAAATTATTATGTACTAAGAATCTTAATAAAGCGGCCTCGGCTTTTGTAATAAATGACGAAACAAAATAAGTTCTGAATACTTAATGCTCGAAAGAGCCACGTATTATAAACAACATGTCGCGTTCGCTTTGTCATTCGAAACAGCATATGAATTTAGTAGCGATTAGGGATCTTCGCACTTCATACATAAAACGATAAATTGTGAACTCCGGACTTGGATTTACTATATCTGGAATGATGGAGGAATATCTGATGAATTCAAGTGGATCTAACAATTTTAACTTTTTATCAACTAATGTTAGGATAATTTAACTGAAGATTAGAAACTAGAAAATGGTTTAAGTTTCTACAAAGTCATTAAACAGTCGTAACTAAAATCGTCTTAGTTTCAATTGTTATAAAACTCCTAGTGGTGACTAATTTATTTATTTCTTTCTTTACATGATAATTTATTTAGAAAAATAGTGCTAAAGTAAAACTATTATTTTACATGCTAATATATCAATGATTTATAATATATATTAGTCTTTCTTTTAGCGTAACGTCGATCTTGCACGCAGACACTCCGTTCCTCATTTATTAGCCGAATTCTGGAGGCATTGCGTGATGAGTGGCGAAACTTAACGCCGCGCTTTGCTTAAGCAACATAACGAAAAAATGGAAATATTAAATATTTCATATCCTCGAGTAGGGATCAAACCCACAACCTGTCGTGTTTACTCCTGCTATTATATTAATGTACACTACTGTTTAAATATTTTTTAACTATTAAAAAAAAAGATAAAAACAGCTTTTATACAAAAAATACGTTTAACGTCTCAAAACCAGCTTAACAAGTTGATCCTAAGCTAATGTTGATCTTCATTCTTGGTACAGTTTACTCACTGTTAGCATTAGACTGTATAATGCTTCTTTGCATTCCGTACGAAAAGACGTATTTCTTGTGTAGTTTCGTATTTGTGCCAGGAAAAGAGCAACGAAATACTTCGAGAGGAATGGATATAAAAGTATATATTGAATGTATGAACGTAAACATGTTTACAGTCGTTCGTGCGCTTAAAAATACTAAAGAATAAATAATAAATTATATGGTGGAAACAAAATATATAATATATTTTGTTTAAAATTTTTAGTTTATATTTATGTGTAGGTAATGGTAATGGTATATATTTTTACGCGGCGTTGAATTCCGGTACTCCACACGCAAAATTTCGAGAATTCAGTGAAAAGTGCAGAACGGAAATGTTTTAATTGGAACAGTGTCTTAACACTAAGTTCTCAGGTTCTCTCTTCCCCCTCTCTAGGATAGATAGGTAGAAAAAAACAGGCATTAATTGAAGCACCGCGTTTTCACAACTAACATGACTTTAAATTGCAAAACACATTGGACAGCATCTGATTCTAACACTACACTGTCAGTAATTTTCATTTTCTAACTGTGATAAGCGAAAGTGCGGCGTTAAGTTCCGATGTAGTACTTAATAAGTTTTCTCTGCCTATTATATCATATTCCGTAAACAGTGCGAATCAGTAAAAAAATCTTATCACAAAATTAAAAATAAATAAATCAGCTTTACGCTGTATCCCGCACACAGCAGGGTAGGCAGAGGGAACTTAGTGTTAAGACACTCCGTTCCCCACTTTCTGCCGAATTCTGGAGGCATTGCGTGTTGAGTGGCAGAACTCTACGCCGCGCTTAACCTCGACACCAGAGCGAAGAAATGGAAATACAAATTTAAGTAAATATTTCATCTCCTCGAGTGGGGATCGAACCCACAACCAGTCGGTTTTGCAGTCACACCTCGTGCCACTGCGCCATGACTGGCCTCACAAAATTACATATGAAATAATTTATAAAAAATACAAAAGAACAAATATATAAAGTTGAAATATTTTATACGCATCCACCACTTAAAGAGATGTATGAATAGTGTGGCTCGGCGGAAAAATATTATTCAGGCTTTTAAATCGACAAATAGCTACGTTGCAATTGACAATGTATTAAACAGATGCCCGCATGCCAGAATAGCGGTAGGTATGTCCTTATGTTAAGGGGTTTTTACATATTATTAAAAAAAATAGGGCCATTGATTTAATTCATTTGAATTTAAATTTGTTAATAACATATTTTTAAATTAAAATATAATATTTTTAAAATTGTGTAAGGAATTTAGGCTGATTGTGGCATAAGCGCGTAACAGTGAACGCGACAGGTTATGGCTTCGATTTCCGATACCGAGAAAATGAAGTATTTAATATTTAATTTATTCGCTTTGGTGTCGAGACAAAGCGCGGTGTAGAGTTCTACTACTCAAGTCGCGATGTATCCAGAGCTTGGCGGAAAGTGGAACTGAGAGAGAACACTAGGCTCCCTTCGTGAAAAATAAATATACATTTTAGTAAATACGTCAGCACATCATTAACAGTAAACTGTATAATAATTCTATATCACTAAATAAAATTTATTTACTTATATTATATTATAACATAAACATTAACAAAATAAGCAGATGATGCCCATTTAAATCGCTAATATTTACCTAAAAACATAGGAACCAAGTGGCTTTGTGTAAGTCCCTTTACGCCACCGTATTTGTCACGGCGCCTAGCGGGTTGCCAGCGAAGGAACTTTTTCTTTGATATAGTTCCAATAAATCTGCGCCTAGATCGGCAATGCAGACGTGCCCCGCGGATTTAGAAAATATTATTTTCCTGGCATAATTTGGTATACCTATCAATGTTTCTACGTGATTGATAGGAGCTTAACATGTTTATTTGATAATAGTTTTATTCTAATTAAGGTAATAATGTATTGTATTCATTGGAAAATTCGACAAACTGCATTTATTTTTTACAGGTACATAATAGGCAGAGGCGGAACAGTGTTAAGACACTCCCCACTTTCCGCCGAACTCTGGAGACGTTGCATGTTGATTGGCGGAACACAACACCGCGCTTTGTCTTGTTACTATAGAACTTATTGTAGTGTAACTTTGCCTTGACACCAGAGCAAAGAAATTAAAATGATAAATATTTTGAGGCCGGTCGTGGCGCAGCGGCACGAGGTGTGACTGCAAAATCGACTGGTTGTGGGTTCGATCCCCACTCGAGGAGATGAAATATTTACTTAAATTTATATTTCCATTTCTTCGCTCTGGTGTCGAGGTTAAGCGCGGCGTTGAGTTCTGCCACTCAACACGCAATGCCTCCAGAACTCGGCAGAAAGTGGGGAACGGAGTGATTTATTTTATTTTATCTTCGAGTGAGAATCGAATACAAAACATATCGCGTTTATAGTCGCATGCTTGTACCCCTGCGCCAAGATAGACCTCTTAAATAATATTTCAATCTATGCTGTTTTACTAATATTTATCTTTTTTATAGAATTTAATATAGGAAACAAAGTCACAAGTCTAAGATATAGCTTTATAAATAGATTAGAAGGTATTACAAGATTTGTCTTTACTTAAAATAACAATTACAATAAGAAAAATAGTCTTCTCTGTCTAAAATTACTAATAATTAAAAAAAATTCTACTTAATTCTAACTTCAAAAGTTACATCATTACGCCTACGTATTATATGTTCTAAGTTTATATCACACTCAAAGTAAAGACAAAAGCAATTTTTCAAAATAATGATTATAAAGATGTATAACTTGTTAAACCTACCGTACCGCTATATATCAAATTTATTCGAGTGTAATACATTCCCTAAATACAATATTTATATATTATCGGACAGTTTCATACTTTGTTCACGATGTCCTCTCGAGCGCTTTTGTCGTCCATTTTAGTTGGGTCCGCGGAAACTCTTAATATTTCTCTATAAGCTTTATCTTTGTACAAATAAGTGAGATAGAAAAGACCTCATTTCATTGGCCAGCCAGATACGCGAAGTAGTGAATATGAATAATGCATTTTTGTTTTGGATTTTTATGAGGAAAGTTTTGATTATTTCCAGTTCGGCGGCAAGTGGGTAGGTAGTCCAATACCAGGGACTCTTCGATGCTCGGCTCAAATAATAATTGGCGAAACTCTCGTTTCGAAGGTAGAAATGGATCGTTTCGCAGTAAATTTAAAGTGAGAAAGTTATTTGTGGTTCATAACAATTGATTTACGTATGAGATGGAAGGAGATGTTTATGTTCTTCTCTCTAAATAAACTTAGAGTTGTAATATTTTACTTTAAGCTAAGAATAACTTAATTTTTGTTTTGTATATTAATATTTGTTGTACAGAACTTAGAATATGTAAAAATTTTACTATATGATCTCACAATTTACTTAAATGAAATTATTTAATAGTATAAAAAGTAATAGAGCATAATTTATTTTATGTCCACGCTATATATTGCACATAGTAGGGTAGGCAAAGGGAATCCGGGAACCTAGTGCTAAGACACTTCACTATGATTCTTCCGTTTCAGACTTTTCCGCCAAATTCTGGAAGTATTGCTTGTTGATTGGCGGAACACAACACCGCGCTTTGCCTTGTTACCAGAGCGAAGATAACAAGACAAAGCACGGCGTTGACACACGCACGATAGATTATTTCAGTGAATATATTTCATACAATTTTTAAATTCACCCATACCTATATTTAAATACAGTAAGAATATTTTATTTATGTTTGTTTATAATTGTTTTCGTCGCGCCTTTCGGGAGTATAAATCAGACGCTATAGGGAGCCGCGAACGGGATATAATAAAACGTACAAAAATAAGTAAGTACTAAATAAATCGATCCCGCTACATATATCATGTTAGATATTGTTTTTGGTGAGAGTAGACGCATGTTTAAGTTGAAATATATTTCTTTTATGGTACTCTCTATGTATATTATTATTATGGATCTAGAAAATAATTGTTAGGTTTATTTTGTGTACTATTATACTTTGTTCTACTTCATATTACTTACCTATGAAAGTTTTGATATAAATAAAAAAATAAATTAAATCAGCTTCACGCTGTATCCCGCATGCAGCAGGCTAGGCGGGAACACAGTGTTAAGACACTCCGCTCCCCATTTTACGCCGACTTCTGGAGGCATTGCGTGTAGATTGGGGGAACTTTTTCAATAAAAAAAAATAAACAAAAACATTACCCTGTAATACAATACTTCTAAAATATACAAAAAATATGAAATATTTCCTATAAAGACTAATATAAACGATACAAAATAATATTCTTAAACTTGTTGCACTACTTTTCCATGACACACTTGAAACTAAATGGTTCGTATTTATGTTTTCTGTCCGTTCATATATCCGGCGGTGATTTTACATGCTCGATATATCTGATAAACATTTAGAGCTCACTCTCATACGATGCACAGCTTCCGATAAGAAATTTGGCTTGATTTTAACAGTTTACTGATATTGGTATTCTTTGTAAATATTTTTATTTTATCATCCGTGGTTTTATTTAAAAAATATATAACATAAGAAGTTTTATTAAATGAATCTGATTTCAAATACCTGTTAATTGTCCAGGAGTCTGTTATTTTATATGACCTCCTCCAGAAAAGCATGGACAGGAAAAATATTGAACCGATTTTAATGAATTATAGTTTTTTTTGATGAATTAGGATTGTTCCATAAGATGGAATACAACACATTATTCATCTTAAAAGAGTACATATATGATTTTTATTTTCTTAAATAATAGCATAACAATAGCATATACATATATAAATTATTGCAAGTTGCAACTAAAGTAAACACATGGTACAACAAATATTTTTTCTTAAATAAAATATAAAAATTAAAATTTGAACATATTTTTAATACATATGTGCTATTTTCGTTTATCACCGAATTCTTTCTAGTTAAATCATTAAACATTTTTATACAAAACAAATTCTAGGTCACCATCAAAAACAACAATCTAAACAACAGAAACTAAATACATACGTAAACACGTAAATTATGTACTAAAAGCTGGCACGTACGCGCTCGTAGTATCTGTGAATAGACGCTTGACGTGACATTAAGTGACGTGAGGTAGTTAGGTATTTCATACGCATTACTGTTGTAGAGCTCACAGAGAGTCGTGGAATATTTTTATAGTTTTATTTTATAGAGTAAAAGCAGGAACTTGCTCTTAATATATGAGAAATTTTGTATGTGTATGGCGTGTTATAAGATAAATAAGTGAAATTATTTTTCACTTTTCATTAATTTAAACAATTTTTAAATTTGATGTTTGCACGTTGAGTTCCGCCACTCAACACTTAATGCCTTTAATGTATTAACTCTCCTTCTTCTGCCTGTCTTTGCTACATGCGGGATAAAGTGTAAAGCTGAAAAAAATAAGTTTGCGCGGTTTGGGGGTCCAAGATGGAAGGCTTGCCCATCCGCCACGTGGACCTCGAGAGAGCGCACTGATAGGGTATCCCCCCAAGATGCAGCAGTGCGTCCCCGCTGGTGTGAGAAGTGACGAAGAATTTGGCGTTGGGGACCGCCACCCAACACGCCATGGACGGAACGACGGGAGGTGGAGGACGGAGCTACAAATAGCTACGTGGAATGTATGTATGAGGAGGGATGGAAGAAAAGATATTTGAAAATGTCTAAATAAATAGATTATATATTTACTATTTGGTCTGATGTAAATGAGCAGAGAGAACATAATGAAGGTTATACTTATTGAGGTTATTACTTTTTCTTCACTTTCTGATTATGGTCCTCGGAAAGAACGATTTTTATCGAGCCTGTAAACTTTAAAAATATATTAAAATGCATATTGAATTCATATTTATAAAATCGATTTAAAATATATACAAGTACTCTACCTTACATATGATAAAATTTATTTATATAAAAAAAAATACAATTCTATTAAATCCAATTTAAAATGTTCTCTCAATAAGATTAAGAAAATTTATATCGATTTCTGTAATACGCGATTGGGCGTGACTTAGTGATACGATGATGAATGAGATGATGTTTTAATTACATTATATAAATTATTTAATTATATAAATCTTATATATTTTTTAATTAAAATAAAATTAAATTCGGTCATTCGTGCTAATAAATCTTAGGTACCAACTAATATATAATCGTTATTCATTTTAATTGTCTACGTTTCTTTGTTATTATATAAGTATAATATTTAACATATTATAAGTATATTATATAGTCGTGGCGCAGCGGCACAAAGTGTGACTGTAAAACTGGTTGTGGGTTCGATCCCCACTCGAGGAGATGAAACATTTACTTAAATCTATATTTCCATTTCTTCGCTCTGGTGTCGATGCAAAGCGCGAGGTTGAGTTCTGCCACTCAACACGCAATGCCTCCAGAATTCGGCAGAAAGTGGGGAACTGAGTGTCTTACACTAGGTTCCCTGTGCCTACCCTGCTGTGTGTGGGATACAGCGTGAAGCTGATTAATAAGTATTATAATTGTAATTTTTTAAGAGATATCAGTTAACAACGAATGTAGCTTAAATCGATGTAAAACATTCAAATGCTTTCAACCGTTGTCCTTTGCGGTGGCCAATTCTACTAAATTTATTCGGTAGTACTTTAACTAATAAAATTAATAATATAAAAGGGTTTCAAGTAAGAAGATGGACGCTTTCGTAGTGCATTTGGGACGTGTCCAAGCTATGGAACTTATAGGTTCCAGCCTTGTGGGGACGTATGTAATAAAGACAATTTGAAATATTTAGGTACATATTTTCTCAATCAAAGTGAAGCGCGTATGTGGGAGGCAAATGGAGTCGCTTTATGTGAGTGTTAAGACACTCTGTCCCCCATTTTCCATCGAATTTTGGTGACATTGGGTGTTGAGTAGCGGAACGCCGCGCTATACCTCGACACTATAGTGAGGAAATGAAAATACATTTTGTGCCCTGCGCTACGATTGGCCTCAATCATAATTTTTCTCATAATAATATAATTGTAAAGGCTATAATACATAATGTGGACTTCCCTTAACCAGCTAAGATTGAACGATTAAAAGAGTAATTAAATATCGACGCCCATTCTGTCGCGGCGACTACCAAATTTACATCTTAAACGAAGTTTTACTTTTAATTTTATTTTGCACCCCGTGTTGAGTGTTGCGTGTGTCGGGAGTCACATATAGTGGGTTACATTTTTAACTTTATCTAAAGGCGGTACGGTTTAATATAAATAAATTATATTATAAATTGCTTTTAATTGTATTGTCTGATTCGGTATAAGGCGTAGAGATCGCATGCATCGATTTTGCAAAGCCGCTATTTAAGTCTGATGACTTTGTCAAAATCGAAAGTTACAGCAGCTACAAGATAAAAGTTTAACAATGTTTTAAACTTAACTTTTTGTTTTTTTGTTTAATTTAATTGTCTGCGTGATTGCAAACGCGGCAGTTCTTCGATTCGATTCCCAGTTTAGGGTATAATTTTTTTTAGTTCCTTGCTCTGGTAACAAGGCAAAGCGCGATGTTGTATTCCATAATCAACATCTCGTAAATTTGGTGAAGAGTAGGAGAACAGAGAAAAAAAACTCTTTTTTCATTTTATTTTCTCCTAGTAACCTCACAGAAGCCTAAAATAAAAACATATAAAAAGATACAACTTCCTATCCACCTCGTAGTTAAAACTATATATATTTTTCAGTAAATAACTAAATAAAAACTTTAACTTCCTTCTTTTTGTTCGTTGCAATTTAGCGTTGGTCACTACGTTAAATGTACTCTTACAGGGTAAGGAAATAAATTACATACTTACGTCGGTAAGCCATATTAAGCGACCCCAATTAGTCCAGATATAATATATCGTTATATAATATATATTTTGTGTCTAAGGGGGAATCGATTCTGCGTTAGCGGGCAGTGGTCAAGTATTAAAATATTTAGGGGAGTTTAATCTCATAATGATTGAATTTGCGTTTTCACTGCCCCCTTCGTTGTACCATTCTACTTTAGTTATTTGTGTTTTTTTTAATTATTATTTTTATTATAAAATGTTACTTATTTTCAAAATGGTTAACCCTTAAATTGATCAAATTAGTTTGTATATTAACTATGTTTTTACAGAGTAAAAACAGAAGATAAAACTTCTAAAGTATTAAAGTAAAAAAAACAAACAAAAATATTTTCAATTTAGGTAATAAGTAAGTATATATGAATATTTACAAGTTTTCACTCGATTCAAGTGAGCGTACATCGAGAACTTGTAGTAAATTATAAGCATATGAAATAAATCTAGAGGCTGTATACAAAGCGTGCGGGAGGCCGATAGCGCATCCAAAGCCGGAGGAACGAAAATTAGCATTTTAATAAATACACCCTTTATAACATACCTTCTATAAATCCACACTGATCTTTATAATCAAATTCAAACACGTTACTGTTATTTTGTACGTGAAAACCGCAGCATGAATTTATTTACTTCTCGTGTTTTTCCGACAAAATTTTTAGATATAAATTATTGAAGTTTTTTAATTATATAACTAAACAGATAGAAGATTTTAATGTAAAAAAATATTTTCAATGATTTTATGAGCCTTTTCGTGTGAACTACGCTTTCGTTCGTTTAACTAATAGCGGACAAGTCTTATAGTACTATTAAAAGTAAGATATACCTACATTATAAAATTGTATTTGAGTAAAAATAGTTTCATGCTGAATCCATCATAAGCAGGATAGGCAGAGGGAACCTTGTGCTAAGATAGTACGTTCTGCCATTGTCCATCCAATTTTTGAATATTATAACTAAAAATCCAAATGATTTTTGTATAATAGCTTAAGAATGTGGACGATAATAAAAGAAACCAAAAATATATATTTGATTTGTAAGAAAAAAAAAGAATAATGTTTTATGAAGATTATGTGCAAATAGTATAATCGTTTTTTAAGACAATTACATACAATTAAAATTAAAATGATTAAAATTAAGAATTATATACTAAAACGAAGAAATATAATATAAATCTCCAAATGGAAGGCCACAGTACTAAAACATATGTAACTTGAGCACAATATACATGGTACTATTAAGTTAAGCGAGTGGATCGCGGTCATCGTAATCTTGGATAAGGGCTGCTGCATAAATCAAGGGGTGACGCCTCGGGCCTTCACTTTATCTACTGCGGGTGACGCTGGCCCCACACGGAATAGAGAATCTGGAAAGGAAAATAAGAATTCTTAATAATGATAAATGTTAATTCCAATTATTTGAACAATTTTATAAGGATAGCACCTGTTTAAGGCATATCTACTACTAGAGGGCGCGCGCGGCTTCGCCCGCTTATTAGGAGTGAATTCTAAAAAAACCACGAAACACGTGTTCAATAAAATATTTTTAACAGTCTGAATTTAAATTTTTATAAAAATCGGTGGCAATTTAAAGATTTTTCCATATAAACTTTCAACCCCTTATTTGAACCCTTAGGGGGTGAATTCTTAAAAACCATGAAACAC